>JUDQ01000046.1:118896-144945 GCA_000812075.1 Scedosporium aurantiacum
TTCATCAACATCCACACATTCTCGGCCATCCAGGCCAGACCTCCCGTAGTTATTTTTTCTTCTCTTTGAATACTTCCCGCCGTTTGTCCTTAAAAACGCAAGGATGATGAGCGGTAGGAAAAGGTTCGTCTTCCCCAAGCCGTCCCTCTCATATTCTCATATTGGCATCGTGACATCTCGACAACAGCTCATCCCCTTCGACGACACTCTCATTTTTTTTCTTCCCCCCCCCTTCTTCATCGCGTTTCTTTTCCATTTCACTTCCATCTGTCAATTTTCCCACGTCTCTCAATTTCAATCTCAACTTGATCGCTCACACTTATCTCACAGTCGATCCCAAGTCCAATCAGGGCACATGCAGATGGCGCGTTCCAGTAACGGAAACCCCGTGGCTGGCTCCATCGATCCCCGAGATCTCACCTTTGCCGCCGCCGGAAACGCCATCATCCCCGCAGGCATGTCCCAGTCCAACGGCTTTGTGGAGCTCCTTCTCAGGCACATGAAGGAGGACCATAACGCCTACCAGTATGACCGAGACTACTGCACTACGCAGCTGCGGGACGAAGGGACCCTCACAGCGCAGGAAGTGAGAGCGCTGCGTCTTCGGATGCTCGATCTCGGGCACCAGATCCGTCTGTGCCAGCACAAGATCGAGATCCTCACCAGCTTCGCACAGTATGAGCAGCCTCCGCCCAGCACCGCGACGGTCATCAACAGTCTCAACGCCGTCACTCATCCTTCGCCGGCCAATAGCGGGCGTGTACTCGGCGTAGCCGCGCCCGAATCTCCCAGTCTGTCTCTGATGCACCAGGCGAGCCAAGCCGTTAGCCAGACGCCTGCTAAGCGTTCTCTGAAAAGTTCTGAACATTCCGACGGCCAGTCCTCTGCCAAGCGGCCTAGGAAACAGGTCCCCGATGCCCCCCCTCCCGACGAGAACCCCGGAAACACCGTTCAGCGCCTGGGGTACTGGAAGTGTCGCCTATGCGCATCACCAAAGTATCTTACCGCCACTCCACCACGACAGCCGAGCGCCCCATGCAAGTGGCCACTCAAGGACGTAGCGAAGATGATTACTCACTTTACCGAGATGCACGTTGAGCACTCGCCAGCCGAGCGCTGCGAGGAGCTCGGCGATGCTTTGAACATCAATCGTATGTTTTCTTTCTTCCTCTTTCTTTCTTTCTTTTTTTTATCTCTTTGTTCCACTTGTTTTGGACCCCTTTCCTCCTCCCTTTCCTGTTACTTTGTTAACATTCTCTTTTCTTGTCCTTGAAGGTGGCCCCTTTGAGTACTGGTTGAATAGGTCGAGGTCTATGGATGTCGGCGACGGTAGCGTCATTGACGAATGCATCTCAATGCTTCAGGCTGGCCGGCTTCCTCCCCTTCTGAGACGGCTTAGTCGTGCCGCCTCGACCTTCCCGTCAGATTCGTAATAACCTATCAAACATAGGCCCGCGAGTTCTGGTTCAACCATCGAAGTTCTCGTTATCATCATTGTACTCAGTTTGCTTAGCGTTTTCGTTTTGGGCTTATCGGCTTCTTCATTTCTGGGGGTTTCAAGGAGGGATACCAGGGCGTGGGCTCGGTCTTTATTGTTCATCTCTTTAACCGTTCCATTTTATCGCATCAACTCTTATCGTCGTGTTTTCCTACTACGTCTTTGGAGGCTACAATTATACCCACGCCGTCGAGCTGTACATGAAGAATAAAAAAAAATTAGCAGATTGAGAATATCTAACGTCTAATTCTTTAATTGCCTCTCCCCCGCAAATACATACAATCTTGTGTCTATCGGCAAGCAGAAATGCGTTTGCTAACCTCGGAGACTTGTCCGTCCGCCCATGTCTATCTTGTAAAACGCCAGCCCTTTCTATATAATGATGATGCAAAATAAGTTGGGAGGAGAGATTTCGTGCAACAGTTTGAGACGCACAGTTAGTTTGTTGACAGATGTTCACCGTTCTTTCCTCAAAAGCAAACCGCCTTTCTCATCAAAAGCATTTTCTTCCCCACAACAACCTCCGAAATGAGGAATAACCCCCAACCTTTTTTTCTCGCAAAGCTCAAGAGAATTAGAAGAAAAAAATGTGAGAAAATAAAGGAAAAGAAGGAGAAGATAAAAAGGGGGAAAGGAAAAACAAGATGCATCCCCTTGGCTCCTACACAAATCATACAACCTTCAACTTGAACCCAGCCTGCATATACCTAGCGACCGCAAACACAACCACGGCCGCCATCATCGAAATGCCGCAAAACAGCTGCAAGCCGAGATAATCACCTCCCTGCGCCGACACGATGGCACCAGCGATGGGCGAGCCCGTGAGGCCGCCGAAGGACTGGATGGCGAAGGCGGCGCCGGTTCGGGTTCCGATCTGGCGGATGTCGCAGATCTGCGCGATGAGCGGCGGGGTGAGGCTGATGAAGCCGCCCGACGTGAAGCCGAAGATGACCATGTAGACGATGATGGCGGCGTTGGACTTGCCGGGGATCCAGAGGACGAGCGTGAAGAGGGCCGTGAGGAAGGAGACGACGACCATGGCGTTGTAGCGGCCGATCTTGTCGGCGGCGAAGCCTGGGAGGATACGGCCGAAGATGCTGTGAGGTGTAGTGGTTAGCATTTCGAAGCTTTGAATTAGATGGGGGGAAACTTGGGATGAGAAAACAACGACAACGTACCTGAGAGCGTTCATAATGGGGAGGAGGTACATGGTAAGGCTCGGGTCCATCCCCTGTTTCTGCGCCTGCAAGATGATATACGTAAACGGCAAGAACATTCCCCACGCGAACAAGAAAAGCGCCAAACACGTCGTCGCGAAAACCGGCTCCCTCAACCCATCCAAATACGCCCGGAGCACGAACGGCGTCTTCCTATGAGGCATCCTCGAGCGGATGGTGGCGCACGCGACGGTCAGCAGGCCGAGGTACATGAAGGCGACGGCGCGCACGGCCCAGGGAAACCCGATGCTGTCGATGAGGTGGCGCAGCATGATGGGGCCGATGACGCCGCCGACGGAGGAGCCGGAGACGACGATGCCGAAGGCGGTGGCGCGGCGCTTGAGGAACCAGCCGGCGACGGAGGAGAGCGTGGCGTTGAATATGGCGCTGGAGCCGAGGGAGGAGACGATGCCTTGCGCGAGGATGAGTTGGTAGTATTTCGTTGAGAGGGACGTCATCATGAGGCCGAAGATGTAGGTGATGGAGCCGCCGACGAGGAGCCATCGGGGGCCGTGGGCGTCGAAGAAGCGGCCGAACTGGTGTATTTTGGTTAGTACTTTCTCACTTTCTGAGGGTTGATTTATTTCATGTGTCGCTGGTGCTTTCAACTTACAATTGCAGCGGGGAATGTCATCATCCACACCTGAATCGACAAAATCCAACTAATCGTCGATGGGTTCGTTCCCGCCAGCAAGTCCCGCGTATAATACTCCTGGAACACGCCGATACAATTCACCAAACCAAAGGTGCAGAACAGCGAACACCATCCTCCCAAAACAACTAGCCACGCCTGCAAACCGCCGTCCGGGAAATCCATCGGCGGAGGCCCAGCCGGAGCCGGAGCCGGAGCCGGGACATCATCGCCACTTCGAACACTGGCGGCATCCTCCCCAGCGCCCTTCTTAATATCCCCTCCCCTTTCACCGGCGAGAGACAAATCGGATTTCCCAGCGTCAACGGGCAGTACTTTCTCGGGATTGGAATCTAAGTTGCCCGCTGCCGTTGACTGGGGAGAGGGATCCCGCTTGGAGCTGGCTTTAGAGTGGGGCGCGAGGTCTCTGCCTGGCACGGAGGCGGCTTTGGGTGCCTGCGTCTCCATGTTGACCGTGGATGAGGATGAGAGAGTGGATGTTGTGGACTTCATTGCTGATTTTGTGTTTTGGAAAACAGGGCAAAGGGGAATGAGACGCTACGGCTTAGCACAACGAAAACGGAATCGAGGATATGAAGATCGAAATGCTTGGGATTATATGTCAATTCAAGCGTCGTCCTTTTTTTTCACATCATCGTCGGCATTTTACGGAGCATCTCCGATATCCGCTAGCATATCCCCGAATAAGAGAGTAACAAATGGGGCGGCTTCAAATCAAATTTGCAAGAGAAGGGAAGAAGGAAGAAAAAAGAAGAAAAAAACTGGAGATCTAAGAAGGTGATTGAGAATGGGTTCCGACCAACAGGCTCGACGTGGGGTGCGAGAGCGAGAGAGAGGACCAGCGACACCTAGGATGGGGACAGGTCCGGATCCTGCTTGCCGGGTCGTTCTTCCATCTCTGCAACACAAGCAGGCCCAATATTAGATTGCCGACACGCTTTAGCGAACACGGCAAGGCTCAAGTTTGTGTCTCTTGGTTCTAGCCTACCACATGCGCATACCCACCCCCCTTGCTCCCCCCCCGGCCCTTTTCGCTGGTTCGGCTTTTGCGGGTCTATAAAGCGTGAAGTACGGGGACAAGGTCTGGAGATAGGCAAACCCCATTATAAATTACTCCTGCTCCGTCCTCCACTTCGTCCACCGCCCGGAGTTTGGTTTCACACCCTCTTTTCCGGCTTTTGCAGGGAGATTAATAATTCAGCCCACACAGCTCGTCATTGACATGGATCTTTTCGAGCTAGAGGGTATGGGACCAAGGAGGCTAGAACAATGGCAGCTACCATTTCTGACGATTCTTGTTGCTTTGTTCTGCATGAGGACAGAAGTTCTTTTCCATGGTTGAATGGACGAAGCTGGCGGGACCCACTTCGCTGGTTCGCGCTCTCGGAGTTAAATCTTAGCTTCCGTGACGACGCTGACCCGAGAAAGCGCGGAATCTGTTGCGAGGCCCTTGTCTGTAAGGACAAGGGCATGGAAAACAAGCCGTTCTGTGCTCCTTGAAGACAGTTTTCTGATGCTACGTGTACCGTACCATGTCTAGGCAACGATGCGGCTCATTTGAATCGCTAGGTGTTGAGAACATTGTTCCTCGATCACGTCCACTCACTCGGCCGAGTCAGAGCAGTTCACCGTGTTATCTGCCAAGCAACGAAACTCCTCTGAATTGACCACCAGGGCGGGCTTCATGGGCTGGGAATACCGTGATAATTCATGACGTTTGCTTCAGATGATGAATACGAAGTATAAACGAAAGAAGAAAATATAATCACGACGCAAACCCTCCACCGAAGGAATCGGAACTTCTGATCCCCATCCATCTGATAACTGTATTCCATAGTGCCCAACCTAAAACCGAGACGGCCCGCCTGAGCTCACACGTGGATTCCGGACCCTGTTCTCCCCCCATGGGGGGGGTTTGAGTCGCTTAGCTGTGCGGAAGCTTCGGACGGTCAGTGGATATGGGTCTTAGGCCTCTTCCCAGGAGAAACCCACATTTTGTCGGCGATTACAGTTGAGGGCGATGACGGAGCCGACAAAGCGCTCATCTACGCCTTGCGAAGTAATGGCAATGTTCAGGTAGATCCATGTAAGGGTTTTTAAAGTGGGTTTTTCTTCCGGTGGGTGAGTCAATTCACCTTTCCGCGCAGCTTGAATTTCCCGCCAATTCCCGAGCTCTATTGACGGGGGTGATGAATTCTTACTTGGGTCAGGGGGTGTTCATGGCGAGGATGTGGCCTATGTTATTTGTTTGCTGGGATCAATTGATGTATTACGCGTATTGAGCAGGATCAATGCATCTAAGCGGCAAGCATCACTGTGTTCTGACGAGAAAAGAAAAAAAAGAAAAAAAGAAAAAGAAAAGAAAAGCACTTCGATGGTTTGGGATCAACTATAACGAAGCTATTTTTTCATCATCACGGCGTACCTAGCATCAAGGGTCCTGGGACTGGCATCGAATTGGACAATGATGGTAGAAGCGTACACTCCCCAGGTCGGATCGGACCTTGGATTTCACCGCTGATAATGAACCCTCCCAGGTGCGTCGGGGAAGTACCTTCTGGCCTTACGAGGCGAAGGATTTATGGACTGTGAGAGATTCTCCAGCGAAAGGGTCTCTCACACTAAGGAGAGGAGCGCTGCCACCTCAATCACCAAGAATACTAATACCCAGCAGCCAATCGACCATCTTTGCGAGGCCCATCCCCAGGATCACAGCGCCTACATCCTAAAGAATTTCACCATATCAGAGTACCATGGCGGGCCTCGGACACGAATCTTGAATTCAATGAATTGTAATCATCTCCTATTGTACACACAGTTTACCCTCCTGAGAAGACCATTTTATACATATTTTCTTCCTACCCCATACCCATCTAGTTCTATTAACCCAATCATTGCATCGTATCCTTGAGCCTCTTCGAACCCTCAAGCGTGACCTTTCCATCCACCGCATCCGGCGCCTTCCTCACCAACACGTGCTCCTTCGCCTTCTCCTCAGCCTTCACGGCTTCCCGCTTCAACGTATTCACCACCTCGGCCGCCTTCCCAGCCTCCGCATCCGCAATCTCGTTAACGTCCGCATTCGTCAACGAATCCGCCAACCTCACGCCCCTGCTCGACATGAGCAGCGTAGCGGGGCCGCTAAACCTTAAAAACAGCCTATCGCCCCAAATCGTGCGCCGCAGCGACGTGCGCAGGCCGTAAAACAGGCGCGCCAGCGTCTTGTACGTGTCCGTCGTGCGCATGACGCGGAAGAACTCGGCGTTGGCGATACCCCGCGGAAGGGACGGGATCTGCAGGCGGAAGACGGAGCTCTTGAAGCGAAAGGGCTGGGGGGGTGTGCGCGTGACGGTGTAGGCGACGACGTTGGACGGGTGCGCGATGAACTCTTCGCCTTCGGAGAGCGTGAGGCGGTACACCTGGCCCGGCGAGGTGAGGGCCACGAGACCGCGGCCCGTGACGTGCGTGGTGCCCCAGTGGGCGGCGGCGAGGTTGCGTTGGAGGCGCGGGGTGGGCGAGAGCGTGTGGCCCGTCCAGGCGAGGAGGGCGTTGCGTTGGGAGATTATCCAGTCGGTTGTGCCATCGAGGTGGAGGACGGAGAAGGTCGTCGTGGGGGATTTCGTAGATATTAATGCGGTGAGGGGGGTGGTTGAGGAGATGCGTTGATAGAGAAAGGGAACACCAAAGAAAGCCCGTGTAAACGGTGAAAGGATCGACAAAGTAGATTGCGCCTAGGATCCCACGAGTGTAAGTTAATCCCTCTCGCGATGATTTTTATCGAGATCGGGCAAGTTCTTCGCATACATTTTCAGGGTTGCCGGCGACAGCCACCAGCGTACCCCGGCGAGTGTAAAGCTTCTGAGAAGCCGAAAGAGTGACGGAGAGGAGAGAATAAGGACTTCCAAGAACTTCGAACCGGGCATCTAGAAGGCCACAAAAGAAAAAACTGAGTTTAGTTTTCATAACAACCGACGACTGAGTAAAGGCAATTGGGAGTCGCAACAACATACCGGCCGGATCCCGAGACGAAGCACCCAACCCGAAAGCATCCGCGCCGACCTGCTGACTCTCCGTGGCCGGCGACGCACTGATCTGGATGGCCCGACATTGCCGGCTCAGAATCGAGCACCTGCTCTGCGCTCGCAGGCCGCCTGCCACTCGAATCAGGGGTGATTGGCCGCGCATGGCGATAATGTGAGGCGGGACTGAGGTGTACAACTCAGATCCGAGTCATTCCCGGTCTTTTCACGTGCAGACAGGGGAAGGCTCCGGGACAGTCTTCTGAGCCGGGACAAAGAAAAAAAAAAGTGGTGATGCATGATATGTTTGGAGTCCCTTGGCGGGTGCTTCCGGTCCGGGATGGAACCACGTGACTTGGCGCTTCTCGCGTTTGGCTTAGTCAACATTCTGTTGCTGGGCCGACCAGAGTGTTGGCAACACAAGCTTGGTTCTCCCGATTGGATCGTTTACTTTGGACAGAACGACCGCACAAACTTGGGTTTCTTTTCGACACGGACTTAGCAAAGCATTCGCTGTGAAGCGCCCAATTGACGACGGGGTTCTGTTTCCTTTTTTTTTCCTTCCCTTTTTGCTTCATCATTTTCACTTATCCATCCTTTTCGGAGCATTTTCATTGGCATTGGTAGCTTCAATTTGATTTAGACTTAAAGCATGTCTGTTCGAGTCGTCGCCCGGATACGTCCACTCCTGGAGAAGGAGCTCGACAAGGACGTTATTGTTCGTGCCGACAGCACCGAGGAGGGCAAGCATCCCACCATCGTCAAGATTCCGAACCCCAAGAATGGCACCGAGGAGTTCTCCTTCGCCTTCAATAGCGTCTACGACCAGTCGACGACGCAGGAGAAGCTGTTTACTGCCGAAGGTAAGCTCCTTTTTTTTTCTCCCCTCCTCTATTGACGCCAAAACTAGAAAAACCCCTCCCCCTTCCCGCAGTGGGCGGTAAAAACAAGATCGAGTCCATGAAATTGACACCCTCGCTCTCAAACCCTTCCTCCTAGTCGCACCTCACCTCAAGTCCCTCTTCCAGGGCCTCGACGTAACCATCTTTGCCTACGGTGTCACCGGCACCGGAAAGACGCACACCATGCGGGGCGGCTTGAAGCTCGCCGACCGAGGCGTAATCCCTCGTCTTCTCAGCGGTGTCTTTCGACGCGGCAAGAAGATCATGAAGGACTCCGACGGCGAGACGCAAATACACGTCGATCTATCGTACTACGAGATCTACAACGACAAGGTCTTCGATCTCCTAGAACCGCCCGAGAAGAGACCACCTGCGGGTCTCCCTCTACGCGAGAAGGACAGCAAGACGTATGTCGTGGGGTTGACGGAGCGACCGTGTGAAGACCTCAAGGACTTTGAGAGGCTGTACATCGAGGCGAATATTAACCGCATCACCGCTGCGACCAAGCTCAACGCTCATAGTAGTAGGAGTCACGCGATTCTCCGCGTCAAGCTTACCCAGATCACGGGAAATACCATCCGCGAGAGCACGGCGTCCGCCATTGATCTTGCCGGATCGGAAGACAATCGTCGAACGGATAACAACAGGGAACGATTAGTGGAGTCAGCTGCCATTAACAAGTCCCTGTTCGTCCTGAGCCAGTGTGTTGACGCCATCTCGAGGGGCGACAAGCGTATTCCGTACCGAGAATCGAAGATGACGCGGATTCTGTCCTTGGGTCAGAACAACGGCATCACCATCATGATCCTCAATCTCGCTCCTCTCCGCAGCTACCATCTCGATACCTTGAGCAGTCTGAACGTAAGCTCCCGTGCGAAGCGAATCGAAGTTCGAGAAATCGAAAACGAAGTTGTCTTCAAGCAGGTGCCCCGGACTGCGTCGGCTCTTTCGGGTGCCGGGATCCAGCGACAGCCTCTGCGACCGCTCGCCAACGCTCACAACGTGCACAGCGGTGCTGTTGTGGCGAAGGCCGCTTCTTCCGATTCCAGCAAGCCGACCAAGGCATTTAGCGTGTACGCCGATCGATCCAAGCCTTCGCTTGCGACGCGGCCGCTAGCCAACACCTCGCAGGTCCGGAGGTCCAACTCCATCAAGCGAAAGTCCGAGACGGGGGCGATGCCAACTCATCGCCCTGCTCCTTCCAAGATCGCTCGTCCTCCCACGCAGGCCTCCTTCCATCCTAACCCGGCGAACATTACCGAGAAGGACATTGAGGCCATGGTGGAGAAGAAGGTGAGCGAGATCTTGGCCTCGAGGGCTGCTGCGGCACAGAGTGCTGCGCCCGCGCCGGAACCGGTGCAGCCCGACATCAACGAGGCGGTGCAGCGTCGACTCGAAGCGCTTGAGCGTAGGATTGACGAGGAAGACCGTCGTGAAGACGGTCGCTCGGATGGACTGAGATATCTGCTTGCTGCGCGTCAGAGCAAGGAACGGGGCGATGACGCCGCCGCACTTAAGATGTATGAGATGGCGCTCCCATTCTTCCCTGGCCAGGCGAAGCTCCTAAGCAAGATCGAGAGGTTACGCTCGAAGCTGGGCCTCCAGCAGCAGGCGTCGTCCAAGGCCCAAGAAGCCAAGGCGGAAAAGAAGAAACGGAGGCGAGTTGATGACGAGGACTACGAGGCGGCCGAAGCGGACGACGACGGAAGCTTCGTAGACCGATCATCTCCCAAGCCCAAAGGCAGGAAGAAGAAGGCCGTCAAGGTTGCGTCCGTTGAGGAAGAAGGCCCAGTAACTCCGAGGGCGCAACACTTGCTGGACATCATCAACTCGCGGGATCTCATGCAGATCAAGAGCCTGAACGGCTTCGGGCCGAAGAAGGCGAGGGATCTCGTCGACTACCTCGAGCTGTTGCCGGAGAACGAGGGCGCGAAGATTGCCTCGCTGGGTCAGCTGAGAGCGGTGCCTGGCATGGGCGGCAAGATGGTTGAGAGGGCCTATGAAGGTCTTGGTGTTGCGCTTTGATGAGCGAACGTGAGCATTTTGTGCGTGCGTGCGTGATGTTTTGACTGTTATTGTTTGTCCCGTTCTTCTTATTGTCATTGTTTCTTGGGCGGCTCTGGGTTGCATTGGGGCAGGAGTTGGGGAGTTGGGCAAGAACTTGTCTACGTGGACAGAGTTCTTGGCGGGTGTATATCTACCCTGGTACGGTGTGCCTTTTTTGATTTTATTTTATTTTTTTGATTTATTGTGCACCGCAGAATATACCTCTGTTTTGGCCTCGTTGACCGAGGAGGGCGCCAACTGTATTGGAGAAGTGATTGTCGGGGTCCAGTGTCGGACCGAGCCGGACTCGACGGCGTCATGCCACTTCCCCAGCCCGACGACGAGCTGGACTGGTAATCAGTACTTCGTGTCGCGTCACTAATTGTAGCCATTCAAGCCCTGCGACCGCACGCCCTATGACTGCACTTGAGCTTGGTGATTAATTGATTTACGCAAGCTCTGCCTAGTGGATTCTCAGACCACCTCCCGTCAATATTTCACAAGCTTGCAAGCTTGACACATCCCGCCTTCCCAGTACGAAGTACTTTCCCACCATTTTCGCCCATCGCCGTCTTGGCAAGACCGACCAATGCGATGACGTCAGTGATGACCAGCTCTTTTTAGACATCGGAAAGCACACTCGAGGATGCTCTAAATAAGGCAGTTGCGCGCTCGACATCACAAGTATTCAATGTTGTTATTCTTTGCTTGCCATCGAAGGCTAGTAAACCTAAACACAAAATACCAAACACCATTCTCATTCCAGATTATTCCTGCTTGCATCTGGCATAACTACGATGATTCCCCTCCGAAAGCATTAGCCTTGACCCATAATACACTCTGTTCCTGTATCAATGTGTTTTTGATCCTGTGGCTCTTTCAAACCAATCTTCCGACCGAGTACTTCTCTTCCAAAGCCTACGTCGACGAGCGAAAGGGGCAACTCCATCGTCTCGGAGTCGGAGCCCAGCCTTGAGAAAATCTAATCGAAAATGAACTATCAACAAACCCGGCCGACCATCGCCCAGGACGAGGGTATAATCCCTCCCACAAACGGGCACGCTGAGAAGATCGGAGCTGCATCTAACGAAACTAAAGAACCGCCCAGGTACCAGCGCCTCTTTGGTCCGTTCGGTAGGAGAAACGCCCAAGCTGCGAGCGGTACCGGTCCGACGGTTGCTGCGGCGGCGCGCCCACGACGAGGATGGAGACGTAACCAGCATATCAACTTTTTCGTGGTCTGGCTGAAGCAGACGTGGTTCGACATTGCCACTATTATAGTCGTCGGTCTCGTTACCCTCGCTGTAAGTGAATGCGTTGAACCCCCCTCGGGAAGTGAGGATGATGTCTTGATATAAAATTGCTAACAGGCACTGTTTCGTATAGCTTTACCTTGCATCTCCTGTCGGAGGTCGCAGATTCGCTATTACCTACCCGATACCGGGCTCGGGGAGCGGCCCTAGTACCCAAATCCTCGACCCGAACCTCGCTTACCCGTACCGTAGTTGGGCGATCGACTCTTGGCTCGCCGCCCTACTGAGCTTCATTGTGCCCATAATCATAATCGCCCTGTTCCAGATCCGCATACGCAGCCTCTGGGACATAACCAATGGCATCATGGGTAACGTCTATGCTGTCATCATTGCCGAGTGCATACACATCTTCCTCAAGACCCTCATCGGAGGGTTCCGACCCTACTTCCTCGAGGTTTGCGATCCGGACCCGGCCCAGCTTCATAATGGGACCGGATTCGGCCAGATTTACTACTCGACGGACATTTGCCGACAGCCCGACAAAGGTCTCCTCAAGCAGGCGATGACCTCGTTCCCGTCGGGCCACGCCGCGTGCGCCTTTTCCGGTCTAGGGTTCTTATTCTTTTACCTCAATGGCAAGCTAAAACCCTGGAGCAACTATCGGCCCATGAGCTGGGAGGTGGCTCTTACGTTGATGCCTTTGCTAGGGGCTCTGCTGATTGCTTGTTCCGTGCTCATCCATGCGGATCACCATCCCCACGACGTTGTTGTCGGGTCTCTTATTGGCTTTCTGAGCGCATTAGCCGTGTACAGGGTCTACTATGCGGCGGTCTGGGACTGGAGGTTCAACCACATCCCCCTGAGGCCGAGGGAGTTGGTCGAGTACGACCTTACGAGGGAGGAGAACCTTGAAGGCGTCATGCTTACCAAGGGTATGTGGAAGGTTGGACATGGGGCCAGTCGAAGGACAGGGCCAGACATCATGTTGGGCGGCCTTCCAGGGGTTAATGGCGCCGCCGGCGGGCAAGCCTACAGGAGAGGATCGGGAATGGCGAACGGGCCTACGATGACCACCGTTAACGCCTACAATACCGGTATGGTCGGAGGTGTTCCGGACCGCAGGCCGGTGGGAACTATGGCCCCGCTCGGGGATAACATAGTGTGAGCGTGGGATCTGGCGCCAGGAAGGGGAAATGAACGGAAGGACTCTTTGATACCCGGATCCGCGGCATGGTCTCGCGGACTACAGTGCTTGGATTGCTTTATTTTTATTTTTCATTTATTCCTTTTTTTTAACACTAGACGGCCTTATTGGGTGGGTATTGACATATGTGTCCCCAGGGATCCGAGTAAGTTCAAAGAGCAGGAAAGATGAGATCATAGCCTCATAGGCCCATTGTATTAATAGTCTGAGATGGTGCATATTCTGCCCTCGGATTTGGGCAGGGTGGCATACCACTGTGTCTGTGTATCAGTTGGCTATCGGGTATAGATATTGGAATGCCAGGAAGAAAATGCGTCCTGGACCGAGGACACTCGAAGTCCTCGATTCATTATGTCCGGGGGCTTTTTCCCTTTTTCCTTTGAGGCGACTTGAGAAGGGCAAGGGGGAATATCCAAGTTACTTAACTAGTACACATCTACTTTCTCCGCACTTTCCCTCTTGCTGAACCAGGCAATGTCGCAACGTGGTGAGTTTTGTTATTACCCTTGTACTACCAGCCGAGAGATGGACGTAAGGCACACCACAGCGACACGGTCAACAGGAAGGGAGCTTTATATCGAGCCGTCTGCAAAGCAACGTAGCACCGCGCCGTTGGGCCAACGAAGGATGAGGGACGGACCCGAAAGTTTGGTTAAGGAGGGTCTCTGAGCTAGGCTGACAGGCTAAGTAGAAGATGGTGTTGGGATCATTTCTTCTGGCTGTGACTTTTCCACCGTGGCTAGGCTTTCTTTTCGCAATATCGAGTATCGAATGTTTTCTTACTTTACCCGGGGATTTCTCTTCCCTTCCTTTCTTTCCTCTTCCTTCTTGGCAGCGTTGGTCCTGGGGGATGATTTCGCTACCGCTTGGCGACAGAGAGAATGGGTATTGCATCCGTACCTCTCACGCGTTCTAGTTAAGCTTATTCTACAATCCCACACGTAGTTCGTTTGTACGACATTCCAGGGAAGATGCAGTCAGATGATTGGAGGCAGTAACGACTAACAGTCCAGCTCTCTCCACCTTCGTCAAGTCCTTGAGGTCGTCTTGGGTCGCGTCAAATGCTTTCAGATGGCTTTTCTCAGGTTGGGCTCGAAAAACCCGGGCACTACATTATTTTGTTCTTTTTCCTTTGCTGCCGGGCTTTTCGGACTCCCGTCCCGGCTCAAATCTTGATGTTACACGAAGGATATTGTGCATCATCTTCCAGATCTCCCAGGCGAGAGTGACACAAGGATGGGTATTACCCAGAAAACGTATCCAGGATAATGGCCTTGTCCTTTTACCATGTTATCATCGTTCCACAGTGTATATCAATGTATCTGGATGGTATCTAAAAAAATAAAAAAATAAAATCAGGGTCTCCCATATCGCCCAATATTAAAAGAGATGTATTCGTAAATGAAATTCCATCTTGTGACTCTTTGAAAAGAAATTACTTCCTCTCTAGGCTCCAATACACTCCCTTAAATCAAAATCCCTTGCATATGAACATTATCCAAGCCGTGTGTCTCCATGCTTCCATGCAGTCATGCAGACCATTCCAATCCCAAAAATAAGAAAACAGAGGGGAAAAAGGGAAATATCAACAATGCGGGAAACGACCCGCTTCAGGCAAACAAGACGTATCCAAGAACAACAACGGCAGCAAGGGTAGACGACAACCGGGTCGCCACTGCCCCACTACCCTGGCCGTTACCATCCTCGGCCGAAGGGGTCGACGACCCGTCGTTTGTGGGCGTAGAGCCGCCACCAGTGGCGCTTGTAGAGTTAGAACCAGACGAGCTAGTCTCCGAAGAGCTAGGCTTCGCGGCCGAAGAGGAAGTGGGAGAAGAAGAAGAAGAAGAAGAAGTCGTCGAGCTAGAAGTCGAAGCCTTGCTCTTGTTATCCCCACCGCCGAAGCCGACGTCGCTCGAGCTCCCGCGCACCTCGATGCTCCCCTGCGAACCGCTCGAATCCGTGTAGACGTACTCGGCCGCCTGGTCCTTGCCGCCGCAGTAATCGGTAATCGTGACCTGCTTGTACCAGGCGATGAAGGGAGCCTGCGCGAAGTCGGCGAGGCCGCCGGCCCAGTCGATGGTGCCCTGGGGGTTGTCCGACTTGCCGCCGACCCAGGTGCCGAGCTTGACCTGCACGGGGGTCTGGGGCCAGGTGGCGCCGTTGTCGGCCTCGGCGGGCGTGGCGCGGCGGATCTCGGTGCCGTCGACTTGGAAGCTGATGTAGTCGGGCGTCCAGTCGACGGTGTAGGTGTGCAGGCCTTCGACGGCGTTGAAGGCGACGCCGTGGGTTTGGCCGTGGACGTAGTTGTTTACTCCCTTGGAGAAGAAGTTGGTTTGCACGTTGCCAGGCTCGCCGCCGATCCATTCCTGTAAGGTTTTTTGGTGTTAACAATAGGGAAACTTGGATGAGAGATGATCTACACCCGCCCCTCCCCCTGAGGATCGCTTTCTACTAGACCCCACATTGGCATCAAGGTTTTACCCCTAAGGACAAAAGGGTGTCGAAGGCGAAACGAACTAGTGGGGGACGGAGGACTCATGGGGACCCAGAAAGGGGGAGACAGGAAAAAAAAAAAAAAGGATAAAAAAAAGGGGGGTGAGAGAAGAAAAGAAAGAAAAAAAGGAGATCAACTCACCCAATCAATCTCATCACGGTCATCCGATTCAAGCACCACAGAAGTAACAATACCAACACCAGGTGAAGCCTTGACCGTGACGTCAACCTTGCCGAAGAAGAGGTACTTGTTCGACTTGATCAGCGGTGCCTGGTCCTTGTTGGTAATGGTGAAGATGGCGCCGTTCTCATCGATGGACAGCGGCGAGTCGTTGCCCACGATTCCCTTGTCGGCGGTCCAAAAGTCCGTGAAGGTCTTGTCCTTCTTCCAGCCGTCTCCGCTGGAGACGGTGGAGAAGTCGAAGGTGGTGGACTTCCTGCAGTTTCCAAAGGCAGGATCAGGATCGCATTCTGTTTTCGATTGAAACAGACCATGTTAGTGGGAAATCTTTCGCATCAAGAGCACCGAGGGAGTGAAAGGGGGGGTATTAAACGCACTATCTCCCTTTGTGGGATCGCAGGATGAGAAAGTCTGCGCCCCTACGAGCGCGGAGCTCGAGAGTGCCGCGAAGGCATAAGCGAGGCTAGTAGAACGCATTTCTTCGTTCTTTCAAAGAGGTCGCCGAAGCAAACGATTGTGTAAGGCGTGTGGTGTGCCACGAGGAGATCGTGGGGTGGAAGAGTGGCTATTAAATAACAGCTGCTCCTAAGGCTTGTTGTTTATACAAAAGCGAGAGGATGGGGGATATGAAAGATATATACCCCGAATGTGTCGGTGGATAATAAAACAAACACAACAACGAGTGTAGATGCAATACGGAAGTATTCAAAGCTCTCCACACATCAACCCTTGAGGCGAGGGGAGGGAAGGCTGTCTTATACTTCGAGACAAACAGGTCCCCCAACAGACACTTTCGTGTTCAGGCAGCCCTCTTTGTGGATCAGTCCCTTTTTTTATTGCTCCGCTTCTCAGGAAGTCAGCATGACCATTACCGTACCTTACCTGACGTGACGTTGTGTGGTTGCGTCGACCAACGCCAAAGCGACGAATGGGACGAGGGGATGCGGTACGGCGGAGGAGCCCGGTCTCAGTCTGAGAGCGCTAAAGCGGACAAAAAAAACAAGAGGGTGGGTTTTTTTTTTTTCCACTCCTCTCTGATCTGACACGGGGCAACCCTGCCGAGGATGTGCAATACGACTAACTGACCTGACCGAACGGTAAAAGCCTACTTCGTAGTGAGACGGTGGTAGTGGAGCCATCCTCGTTTACTGGGAAAATGGTGGCGGAGCACTTTTTCGTGGAAAGGAGGTAGAAAGGGCACCAACAGCTTCCATTGTCCACGGGTATATTACTTCGTTTAAACTGGTGCTGTTGACTCATATTTCCGCCCTTGGCAATTTCTGACCCAACACTGCCTGGTGAAACATAGTTAGGGTCTTAACCTCCATCGTCTCCCTCTCCTTTGTCCTCTCTGTACGAAGTAAAGGGTTGAGAAGGGGATTTGCGTTGTTCCCGCTCTAGGGCGGATTACGAAGCCCCAGGATTCGTATGGGAGGGGGTATTAGCATTCCGTTTCCGTCAATTGAATGATTGTTTCCTGGGAGACGATTGATGGGGCGGATCGGACAATGGACAGAGATACGGAGGGGGTGGCTTCTTGCCAAATTGAGAATAGCGGGAATTTTCTGATAAGAACCAGGATTGATGCCAAGCATTCTCTCTCAAGGATCAAAAAGGGAGGGATCGGCATTGACGCGGGGTGGCGGTCTTTGGGGCGATCCAAGAATAGAATTTGGGATTAGGCCTCAAAGAGGAATAAACCATTCTTATGCGAGCCTCGATCTCATTTACTTCGTAGTCCTGGACAAGACGGACAGACAGCAACAAATTCCCTGTTGGTTCGAAAAAACCGTCTTCTCGTGTCGCCATCTAAACTACTATGGAGCTGTTGCCGTATGACGCATCGTGAGCTTCGAGGGGGGTACGGCGCAAGGACTCTTCGTTTTTCTCTCCATTCCGTTTCCCTCTCAGGTGAGCGCCATGTTGACTGTTTCGACCAGGCTGCGCCAGCATGAAGTCCTGGTGTATATTGAGAAGGGCAATGCATTTTCCCGGAGCAGGTGTGTGGCACAGACATTCCCCGGTTCACGTTGGCGGAATGCTGCCCGGGTCTTAATTTCATGGAGAGCAATGCACCATATGAGCCTGGCGAAATTAGGAAAAATAAACTTTTCCGCACAGGGCGATGTGAGACCCAGGAAAATTCGGCACATGTTTTCAAGTCCCAAGGTTAGCCAGCCTGGCCCTCTATGAAAGCCAGGTTCATGGCCAGGGCTTGTTCCTATTCTTGGGGCTGAGAGAGAGCTATGAAATCGATAGCTGGACGTTGAAGGACAAATGACAGCTCTTGATACTTCAACGAATTGAGTTTTGAGGGGTGGCCACAGCTCATGGTCCCAACGTGGTTTCCTGCGCGAGGAGTCAAGGCTGGCGCTTGGTCAGGCTTGGCCTGTCCAGGCTCTTGCAGAGCACAGAAACTGATGTGGTCTGCATCGGGATCTAGATGCACGCGCTACTGGTGCGTTAGTGGGGGAAAAAAAGTCAAGCAGCCCAGTCGGCAGTGAGCTTCAACGCCGAATGGCCCTGCTAGGCTTCCCGCCAACGTCCTCACACCCCCCGCCACCAAGAATATTGGACATCAGGCGTTCCCAAATGAACTGGTTGTACGAAGTATAATGTTGTTATGATCGGTCTCAATAGTTGCCAGATTCCGCCCTACTTTTCGTGTGTGAACCGCAGCAGCCCTGCATAATTTGGCTGCTTCATATGCGAGGCCGCCGATATTGAATCCTTCGAGACCCGAGTCGTAAAGTGTCAGCACAGATTCGTGAGGTCTTCACGAGAGAGTGTAACGTTGTTTGTGAGACGTGGCTGTGTCCAGAGAGGCCGGATGGGAAACGGCAGAATCGTGGTCCAACCACGCTGTCAGACCTTTGTACCATACATTCATTCATTCATTCATTCATTCCCCGTGATTGAAAGCATTGTTCGTAGAGTCGTATTATGGCAGATTCCCAGACTCGGCTCAATTACCCCAAGAAAGACGTTTCTTCGGCTCCGTCGCCCAAATGGTTTTGGTCTTTGGTCACTGGCCCATGGAGAAGGAAAAAGACCCAGACCCTGGCCAGCCGTTTTCTCGTGTTTCCAAGACGAACAATCGTGTGATGACATCAGCCTATCCCGCAGCCACCATCTACCAATCTGGTGGCTCGTATCACCATCCACCATGCAGGCAAGATCTTGGCCTGCCCGATGTGGATCCACGAGGATGACAGGTCTTGGTGCTTTGGACATGGGTATGGGATTCAGTTTCTCCACTGAATGGCTTCCATGGAACTCGGCACGGTTGAGGACCTCAAGCTTGATCCGTGGTGGCTCATCGTATTCCCTCTCACTCCCAGGACCCTGGCACGATTTTCCATGCGAGGTTGATCGCTCCTAAGCAGAGAATCCGTATTTCGGGGTTAGGGAAATTTCAATTTTCTTGTGGGTGGGCTTCAAAAAGGATCTAAAAACAGATGATCTCCACCTCAACATTCCCAGAATTGGAAATCGCGTCCCTGAGTGAGGACGTCATCATGGGAACACTGAACATGCCCCTGTGGATCCCCTGTGGACCCCCTGTGGACCCCCTGTGGAGCTCCTCACATGCCAGGCTGTCTATGAAGTACACTACAATGTACTAGCGTCGTTTAGTTCAGTTTAGGAGAGAAGCTACGATGCTGCCCTGGGATTTTATTCCGAGTCAGAAGGAGCTACGCGACATCGTAGATTAGTTTACTGAGACCGTTGAGATGCACAGGGAATCTCGATTCGTACACTATATACACTAGAACTCCCATTCCTGCCCGCATTGATTGGCTGAGTGCGAAGTGCGCTTCAGCGCTGGATCAAGTCTCCGATTGATGGAGCTCCCACCTCCACTTCATAGTTTACTTTTCATTTCCAGCCCTATCTAGAGAGGTCTACGTACGACGTTAACCACTTCGAGAGAAGCCCCCCTTATCCGTCCTTGGGGTGATCCGCTCGACGAGGCTTGTTTCTCCATTTCGCTATTTCATTTCATATTACTCTCCTCGAACAAAGAATCCTTAGAACGGCTCTAAATGATATGAGAAGCAAATTCTCGTCTCTGTCGTATCGTATTTCGCATGTAACAGTGCCGGCCAGCCGGGTCTGGAGGAGGTTGACGAGGTTCTGTCTCTGCTTCACCTAAAACACCCAGCGCGGAGAGTACTGCTGGCCTAGGAGATTCCCCAACCTGGGAGTTCTGTGCGTGCGTACACAAAACTGGAGATTAAAGACAATGAGGAGGTGTATAAGTCTACACTACTCCCTAGCTCCCTCCACGCTTGCGTCTGCGAAGTATTTCTGAGGATGGGTGGTGCAAGACCCTTGAGGAAAATACTCTACTTGTCTGGTGGATACCTTCTGGGGATTCTGCGCCTCATTGACCCAGGTAGCTAAACTAATAGACCGTGTTAGCTGACGCGGTCAAGTCTTTTCGGCGCCGAGAAGCCGAGTCTTTCGTAGACGACATCCGACGAAGTAAACCTCGCACGCCAAACCGGCAATATCGGCGCACACACTGCGCTATCGTTCCCTGGGAGCTATTATTTAGATTACGTCTCCTACCCAGGAAAAGGCGCCCATGCTAATGAGTTAGTGAACTAGCGGTTCCTAAGTAGACGGCGGCCTCAAAAATGAGAGTCCTCCATGCTGTTACCCACAAGACTTCCCGCTACCTCGTCTTCATGCCCTTTGATCTAGATTAGACACTCTTGCGATGAACTAGTCACATCAAACTAAACCCCGACTCCGTGGACCGGCACAGGTGGGCTCGGTGGTTGGGTTGGCTAGAGAGGTACAACTGGAAAGCCGGCTTCGCAGAGAAGAATTTCTTCATCCTGAGAAGATCGTGAGTCGAGGATAACGTGGCATGGTCAGTTTTCACTCGCGCTCTCACCCCCCGGTTCTGGGACGCTCAAGCCCTCGGGCCCTGCATTACTTCGCCTCTCTCTTACAGTCGACGCAAGCAGGCTGTCCCCAGGCCCTGCTGGTCTGGTTCTACCATAACTCCCTCTCCTAGAACTACGGCTAAGGCGAACTCTCACCTTTTGCAATGAGAACCGTCTGCAACAAGGCGGGGCGGTCAGCTCCTTCATGTCTCAAGTGACGAATTGCTAACGCTCACTAGCCATGATCTAGTCAGTCTGCCTGCTACCTAGGAGTAGCATGTGTCAAGGAGGCCAAAGACGACCCGGAGGCTGTCCAGCAGGTGCTGGATTTCTTCTGGGAAGCCGGGTTTGGTCACAAGATGGCGCTGAGACGGTACGGTTGGAAGAGTGGTGTCCAATATTTTCGAATTGCCCGTCTCGGGGGCGATGGACGGACCGCAAATCGGTATGGATTCATGACGACGCGTCATGTAATCAACGAGATCAACCACTGTTATCACTGCCAGGGTGTTCCCCAATCTTCCGCCCCGCTATACCATCCTGGCTCTATTGCATTAGAGCCCACACAGCTTGTGCTTTGCCACCCTTACCACCTGGCTGCTGCGTTTCGTGTAAGTCTCTATCACTTACTACTACTATACACCTAAGCCTTAACCAAAACATCCCACCTCCGCCAGCACGCAGACGTTATAGACACTGCAAGCAACAGAATGCATCAGGCCGTTTCTGATAAGGCTTACCCGGTGTAAATAAGAGTAAGTTGAATTAACTTCGATATGTGTAGTCAGAGACTAGTAGTAAAGGCCAACGCTCTCCTGCGTTTCGACATCACCGCCGGGTATTCGACGACCCGTACTTACAAACGAACTTGGACCCATCACCATAGGCCCTGAAACAGCGTGCAGCGCGAGAGTATTGTCGACACCGTTGGTCATGGGCACATGTACCAAATCGCTTATGTCGCGCTTAATCTTCGTCTGCCCGGCCGAGAGGACGAACTTGGCGAAACAGGACGGGAGAATGCTCGTGTCGGAGAAGTCTAATACAGCGACTTGGCCACTATCACTTATTATGAAGTTTTCAAGCCAAACGTCGGAATAACAGAAGACCAGGGGTTCTCGCGAGAGCTCCTCGACCCGATTCTTTCTCTTTCTAATTGTGAGAAACTACAACAACGAGAGGGATTAGATTCTAGTCAGGGAGAGGAACAATCGAATGAACGTCCGGTCGCTCCTACCAGATTGAGGTGGTCCTCAAGCTGTGCAACACTCTGGCAGTGGCGCGGGGCCACCTGATCATCGAAAAGGGCATGCCGTATCTTGCCTCCATCGATAGCAGCCGGGCGAGATCCGGGCGGGATAGGGATGCGGTAAAGTTCGGAAAGAGCAAAGGCAATGGAGGAATATACAGAATCCAACTCCGGCAGGATCCTTGATACCCTCCAGACACTCGCCTGCTGTTTTTTTTCCCCGGGATATATTCCATGACAATATACCCTTTATGTCTTGCCTCGCAAGCATAAAGTGTCCTAGGAATCTTGACTGGCGATGAAAGACGTCGTAGCTCTTTGTATGCCATGACTTGGGCGGGCGCCTCATCCCAGATGACTGAAGTCCCATACTTGATCCAGAATAACAGGTGTTTCCACTTTTGGTAGATACGCAAGGCCCAGGTTGTAGTGTCGCGGATGCTCCTCGGTGCAGAGCTCAGCCAGCTCCCTGCCTGTAGGAATGGGGATACCTTGGGGTGCAAGGAGTCCACGATACTCCTTGACTACGTGGACCAAGTTAGCAGACATGATGGAAATATGCCTAAGTGGCGTTCCAAACGTATGTGGAAACGAAAGTCGTCCGAGAATAAGATGGTAGTTGGGATAGGACGAGAGAGCATCGGATAAGCCGGTGATGATTTCGGTGTACCAATGTTTGTTGTTGGCTTGACGCAACGAACAACAATGAACATTTGAAGGTGTTGAAAGGTGAAATCGTCCTGTATTTGATTATGCAGAATGACCTAATCTGTACACCTCTCCGAGTCTCCATCAAACTGGAAGGGGCAGCAGGTGTTCAAGATCAATTGATCTCATCATTCATGGAACTCTGCCAGGCCAGTACGTTGCAAGCCTTTCTTCAGAACAGAGGCCACCGTCCTGGAAAACTTGGCAGCCGGGATGCGGTGTCTCTCTGTTGCCCGGAATCCGGCATTAGACTTTCAAGAATCCCGAGAGGAAAGCGGTCATCGTTGTCTTTCCCAGTTTCCTACCAGGTTCATCGACCCAGACTATGTCAAAGGTTAGCACCACAGTTTCTCGATCTCCAAGGGCCACGAGGTCTCTATGGGGAATGAGATTTGTTCGTCCCGACCTCGATGCCTGCACTTCTTCATTTTGACTTCGATCTTCCTGGATGCAGGAGCGGTGTATTGTCCCCCAGCGCGTAACTTCATCTCGGTGAGTAAATGGGGAAAAACGCGCGCGATGGTCAACCAAGGTCGATGTCGATCTTTTGTTTGTCGCTCGAATCAAACATCAAACCCACGTGGGGAGTTGATATGCGATTAGATATGAGAAGCTGCCTTGATGCGCGAGACCGCAACGGGTGACCGTTGGGCAAGGTCCGCGGGGATATCTACCAAATGGGGAGGGAGAGTCTGGTCGCTGGCTTGAGAAAACCTCAAAGAGGGGTCAGCAGGATGAGTGGTAGACCGCAATTCTCCATGTCGATGTCGTTGCGTGTTCTAGATGCCATCTGCAGCCCTCTTTCGTTCGATCTTGAAGAAATGGTCCCAAAGAGGAAGTTCAACCCTTCCATCAAGGTTCTCCCGCCTCTTCCATTCCAAGATATCTACGAAAGTGGGAAGTTGGATGCTGGACTTCCCCCCGCTAGCACGCAAGGACCAAGGACCCTCCCGCTAGCTAATGCGACGGTAAAGATAACGTGCAAAGGTTTGCCTTTATCAGTGGCTCGCGGAAAGGGTGGAGGGTGGGGGAGGGGAGATTCAAAGCGGCATCTTGATGATCATCTTCACTCGAGCAAGACACCGCAGATGGGGCAGACTCTCCTGCAGGGTTGGCTGCATATCATGAACAGAACAAGACAGCACAGACCAGACCCCTAACTTTTATTTATTCCCTTTTTCGATGACATTTCTCTTCCGGTGACAAGCAGACCCCTGGTTTTTCGATTATCAAGATTGGTTGGAAGGGGATGGTGATGCGCTTCGACGAATCGGAGGCTCAAAGTCGCCGGAACTTCTCCCAACAGGGGTAATCAACGCCAGACTCGATGGGACACCGAATGACATTGGAGGGGGAGGTCAACTGGGGGAAATGCAACCTGGGATGTAATTCTTGGAAGGACGAAGTAATTGACATCAAGCATGTCGTTGCTGTTGTGATGCAGTGGAGTGGGTGCTCGAAACTATCATTTCCACGTTGAGCCAGTGTGCGATGGTGTCTCATTGCAACGACAGGCAACTTGCGACACACGAACGTGCTGGAATATAAAAATGTCAAGATATCTCCCCCCTCCCTTCTCTCTCATAATATCCGCCACGAAGAGCTTCCTTATCCAGGCCGGAAGATTCCCCTCAAATCTTTGTCGACAATGAAGACTTCCACCATCGCAGCCATCATCGCCTGGGGCGCTCTCGCCTTCGCGGCCCCCGCTCCCGCTCCCGCTCCCGCTCCTGTACGTCGCAAATGCAGAGAATCCTCAAGAGCCCTCTTCCTTGTTTGCAATAAAACTAACGCTTTGCTTTGCGAATTTTTTTTTTATAAAAGCCCGGTATCCCAACTGAGTCGGCCGCCCGCACCCAGCTCGCCGCTCTCACCGTGGCTGCCTCTGGGAGCGGCACCGGTTACAGCCGTGATCTCTTCCCCCACTGGCATACCGTCTCGGGCACCTGTAACACCAGGTAAGACATGTCTTTCTTCACGCTCCGTTGTGTTTTGCGTGGATTTACTAAGTCGATCAATTCTTTGCAGGGAGTACGTCCTCAAGCGCGATGGCACGGGTGTCGTGACCGACTCGGCTTGCGCGGCCACCGCTGGAACTTGGAAGAGTCCCTATGATGGTGCGACTTGGACGGCGGCGTCCGACGTAGACATTGATCACATGGTTCCTCTCAAGAATGCCTGGATCGTAAGTTTTATTATATTCGCAAGTGATTTGATTGATGTTTCTTGGAGCTACTTCGTAGTGGTTACAGACTGGTCGTGGAGACAGCGTTGCTTTTATCTGTGTACATACAATGTGTCTGAAAAAGGGCTAACCACCTCCTTCTAGTCCGGCGCCTCCTCTTGGACCACGGCCAAGCGCGAGCAATTCGCCAACGACATCGACCGACCTCAGCTCTGGGCCGTCACCGACAACGTCAACCAGAGCAAGGGAGACAAGAGCCCCGATGCCTGGAAGCCGCCTCTCACCAGCTTCTATTGCACCTATGCCAAGAGCTGGATCCAGGTCAAGAATTACTGGGCCCTGACTATTACTTCGGCGGAGAAGTCGGCGTTGTCTTCCATGTTGGATTACTGCTAGGCACACGTTTGCGGTGCTGGCTACACCAAGAGACTGGTGAATTCTGCCAAGGCTTTAGCAGTCTTTTTTTCTTTCCATCCATGCGGCCTGGCAATGTGAGGATTGAGGGCATACTGGGCTCATTAGTTTCTGCAAGCTGTTGAGACATGAGATATGCTAGAATGATCATAATCGAGGGTGGACATTGAGGTGACTGCAAGAGTTCCAACCAGAAATGGACTGCCCAGAGTGTCGTGGAGAGACGCCTCCCGAGACACCGTGAATTGATGTTTATGGATTGGTCTGTGGAGGATGGTTGCTCCCAGAGTCTGGGGTAGTGTTCGAGACAGCGTCTTGGGGAGTGGAGAGTCGGCTTTTTTGTTTTAGTTTCGCCAGCTGCTCTTGTTCTGCTGCACCACCCCACATATACATACTCGCATAGTTCCTTGCCGTTTCGGTCCACGATTCGCGTTTTGTAAATGTCCTATGGTGGTATAATTAGGGGGCATACATGCGAGGTAATGTAAGGATAAAGGGATGGAGGAGCATACCAAGATCCATTCTCGCCTCCGCGACGTGTAGCCAAATACACTGCGTGGGGGATAGACGAAAGCTCTGCCCTGCCCGTGACACACAGCACTTGAGGTCGTAGATGAACCACGCATTGCCCTTTGGTGAGTCAAAATTAGGCAAATAAAATATGTTATCATAAACTGGCGGCTGGACTTTGGCCTTGATTGGCCTTCCCAGCTCCTGTCTGCAGAATGCGTCACCAAGCTTGAATGGCCGCTCCTCTGGAGTATCCGAAATATCGGCAGCGCGAGCTCGAATGATGATTCGCATTGGTGCCATCGGCTGCATTTTGGGTGAGGTCTGGGTTATTGGAGTTGGCGGGTTGACGCAGTGAATGAGTCTAGTCTCGTCCCTGGTTCGATGTTATTCGAGGTTATGTCAATGAACATCGAATTGAAGCGACAAAGACGATTGATCCATCTTTGATGTTCACTCAGTCTTGTGATGCCCGAGGCAGAATTGCAGGAATTGACTTTAATATCTTCTGCTGTAATCGCCTTGGACGACTCGTAGCACAGGTTGGGATTCTAGACCCTTGTTTAAAAAAAAAAAAAAAAAAAAAAAAAAAAAAAAAAAAAAAAAAAAAAAAAAAAAAA
>JUDQ01000460.1:0-24198 GCA_000812075.1 Scedosporium aurantiacum
TTTTTTTTTTTTTTTTTTTTTTTTTTTTTTTTTTTTTTTTTTTTTTTTTTTTTTTCACTGGGACCGACCCAACGGTTTCTTTCCCAGACTGTTGGGATTACAATCATTGATGCGTAGGGGAGAAGGTGAAGTCGAATCAAGGTAAAATGTAATAGTATTGCACACACACAGAATTGGAAATGAGAGCCGGGAAATGAAAGTGAACAGGTGAACAGGTTACCGAAACGAAACAATGTATTCCTTCTCTGGAGCTCATCTGAGGGTGATCTCTGGGTCTTGGGAACACACTCACACCCACACCCACACCCACACCCACACCCAAAACTAGGAAGAAAACTTGAACTATTATTGTTTCTCCTCGTTGTCTAGGAGCCAAGAGCCAGGAGCCAGGAGCCAGGAGCCAGGAGCCAGGACCAGGATCACCCAGAAGGATGGGAGTTGTGAAGCCCGGGAACGTTATCGGATTATTATTATTTTCCTTCTCGGGAAACATCAATCTCAAATCCCAGCTCCTCGGGGTAATTTTTCCCAAATTTGCGCTTATGCGGCTTCTGCTAGGAATGGAACTCGACTACGAATGTGGTGTGCAGGACTTCGGGGGGCGTGTACCTGGATATAAAATTGACATCCTCTTTTTTGATTCCACTCGGCGTGAGAATTGATAGCCTTGAACCTACGAAGCAGATTCGTGAAATTATGAGATGACGGCATCATCTATTTGTTATTTTCCTTTTCGCAGAGCCTACTGCGCCGGAAATTGGCTGCTATGAGATGGTCTTCCAGTCAGAGAGGGTATCGCAAAGGGTGTAAGACAGGCTAATATGCATGGTAACCTCGTCCTGGCTAGTATCTAACGCAAAACGCCCAGGGTTATCAACGATGCCGAAGAGGGTAAACTAATCGCTGATGGAGTGGAGATAACAGTAATAGTGAATAAAGGAAATAAAAGAAGAAGAAATAAAAAAAAAAGAGATGTCAGAGGAGTGTACCAAGGACCATGGGAAAGCTGCCAATACTATCCGAAACGAGAGGTGTGCTTTCTTAGCTTCACAAGCGACGTTGCTTCAGCGAGAGCCAGGCCAACATGAAACTTGCCAGGCGCAGCACGCTAACTTCGGACCCCATAAGGTGAAGACCTCGTTGAACAATCAGGTCATCAGGGCGTCTACGTGACTATTCGTTTTGGCATCTCTCTTCCCCTAAAAGAAGGGGGCGGGGTTCAGAGTAGTACGACGAGTGGAGATCAGCCCAGGCGACAAGGAAAAAGGGGTGGGTAACGAACGGCTTGAGGTATCAAGTATGGCAAGGTACGCAAGAATGAAGCCATCCAGGGTAACGAGAAAGAAACATAATGAAGATGAACTTCGCTTTTCTTTCGTTCTGAACTTCCTGCGTGAGCTTGGTTTCTCAGTCCCCTCTGTTTGATACCCTGCGCTTTTAGCGCGTGATAGGAAAGGGGTGTAGGGAGTGTGTGCCCCTCGCCCGGCAGGATGGTCTGGTCCCTTGGGATGTCGCATAACCAAAAGGACGCCGACTTCCTGTCAGATTTACTAAGTCTAAAGGGGAAAGAGGGGGTTCAGAACTGCTTATAGTGTGAAAAGGGACCCAACAAAGTCGTTGCATTGACATGCGAGGTAGGTATACTTTAGAGTGAAAAGAGGTGCTAAGTGTGAAGGGGGGTTCTTGATGATGGATCTCGGAGCAAATCAGCGGCTAGAGAGGCACTCTTGAGAGGTTGCAGCAGGGAAGCGAGAAGGTGTGTCAGAGGTGAAAGGGCACTTCTGGGCTCTAATTGGCTGTTCATCGAAAATACTAGTACGAGCGATGTGGAGGTGGTGAGGAAGAAAAGTGAAGATATGAGAGCCTATTGGTCTAAATGCCGAATAGCTCTGAGCGGAAAATAGCCAATGAAAATGCGCAAAGGACTCGCTCTCTCACCTCCATCTTCTCAACTCTCTTTCCTGTCTTGGATCGGTCCCCTTTCGGTTTCTGTTTGGGGACAGGGAACCCAGTCTTCGTACCAGTACCCCGTTCGTTTCGGCTAACAAAACTCCTATGTATGGACGATACGGTGGGAAGATTTTTTCGTTACGATTCTGGTCCTAGGACGACAGGAAGTTTGGGGCACGTGCACAGCTGCAGCGCAGTCATATCAGAACCTGCAAATCATGCCCTGGCGCAACGCCAGTCGGGCTCGAGGGAGTCTTCGTCTCCTGTTCTCGTGAGATATTCGAGATCTGCAGTCATGCAGGAAGAAATTGCGAAGGTTGACCGAAAAAACCTGGCCCCGTCAAGTCGCGTTGACTGTCCAACCTATGGGGATTGGCGACATGACAGCTTGCGTCCAAGGCATTGTCCTAGGGGCAAAGCGTCTATCGTAACAGAAACAAGAACTAGGCATATTCCTGTTGGATGATAGCCATCCTCATCTCTACTTAAACAAAAAGTGTGACGCGCCAGAAAACGAGGCCAAGACGCGTTTTCATCAATGCTTGTTGAAACCACGGTAGCGGACATGCGGCCATCGGTCATTGCCTCGGGGATTGAGTGGTGGGTGTAAGTAACACACTGTGGCAGACTTCGGGGCTTCGGCGAAGCAGCACACGAAATGTGTGGCCCCCACGCACATCACTGACGACATGCCCCACGGAGCCCTGGTCCCCACACTAGCCTGTTCTTGACTGGCGAACCCCCCCAACGGCTCGAAATTCAAACAATTCAGAAATTGTGGCTCGGCTGTTCGAGGCGAGCCCCTCGCATCTGTTGAATGCATGAAAGAGGGCGGCCATCGTTGAGGAGAATTGGTATGCCAAAAAGGTTCAGGTTGCCGATTGTTGGCATTCAGCGATTTGGGCTCCAACATGCAGGGAGTTACTATATTTTCCCAATCTTCGGACGGCGAGTCCGTGAACGGATCCCTCAGGCAGGCATGTCGGTCAAAACTGGCTAATGTGGCTCCTGCACGTGTGGAGTGTGGCTGGGTCACCGCCGCCACGGGGCTTGATGCTATTTTTGGCCTGAAAAGGCACCAAGACAGGGAAAAATACTAGGCGGGCAAGGGTCTCGGTGTGACCGCCCCACTTCTGCTAGACTCCGGGGTTTGGAGTAAACCGAACACAACCTTCCCGCCCAGAAGGTCACATGATGCACAGGCGAGACACACCGCTAAGTCCGATCACACTTTGTGCTACTTCGGAGGCAGCCCACAAAAGGAAAACTGGCTGGTCAACCTCAGCGTCATCACGCATCGATGAGGTCCGAGGAAAGCGGTCGAAAACCCTTTACCGCCTCATCGTCCGAGCATGAAAAAAAGGCCTCACAAGGACGGTGCTGTTGTATCCGTCAGTCATGGGACCTCTATTCGGTCGACATGGGTATTCTCCGTGGGAATCTGAGCTAACAATGTTGTACAAGTCGACGTCATCGCAAGAAGCCGCTGGCTAATGAGCGCCAGGCTCCCTTGTCGCGTCGAAGCTCGATGCACCGAGATCCAGTGACATGGTTCCAATCTCTTGGCCCTGGAAACATTTTCCTTGAGCCAGCCACCTCCCCGCAATGCAGAGGCTCTGTTTTTTCAGGGTTCAAGACGGAGTGGCAAAGCATAGGGTTAGATAGTGTCTTATCCTAGGTGTGTCTCGTCATATTCACTATTTTACTTTTTTGGTCGGCTGGCCTTGCATGAAGGACGACGCAAGCCACAGTCGTTTGACCTTAACTCTTCGCAGCCGTTTCCTCTAGCAACACTCCCCTCCGTTGTCTTGCTGGAGAACCAGCATCAAATTCTACGCGACGCGTAAATTCCTCGCCACATCCAGTCAATGGCCCGGCCCTCCTATTGACGTGGTCGGTATATTTTGATAACGAGGTAGACCAGATACGCTCCGACAAGTGTCACGTCTTGGAGGGTCTGCCAAGGGCCTTGGGGGAAGAACCCTGGCATCTCTCCGAGTGTGAGAATCCAGTATCATTGCCGACGCAGCCCGAGGTTCTTGACGGGTTCTATGGAACGCGGTTTCTAGTCACGCGCCACTAACTATGACCCGGGAAGGACATGGGAGACCCTGGGCAAAGCAGGGGCGGGAAAGCTAGGAATACTCGGTCTTCGGGTGTGATGATATACTTTGGCCCGAGGAGGCCCATGGGCAGCTGAATTGTCATCGTTTTAGCGTTCCAAGACTCATGCATTTGATGTACACGCCCCTTCACCAGATCCTGCGTTTCTGCATGTCTAATCCGCTGTCTATGACCTGCCACCCCGAGTGACTTAGCCTTCTGGCTGTCAACCCTAGTGGGCTTGGAGATATCTGATTCTTGAGGCGATTGTCTCTCTCACACTTGCTCGATTTCTACAAGGCGGCTGGGATTATGGAGCTTGGTCCCTGAGTCTGACGGGTTAACTAGAAGACCGTAAACAGTCTAGCACCATGTCTTTCTCTCATGGCATCATTACATAATTAATTAATAGGGGAAACAGGAACTATCAATGCATGAAGATATTGAGGAGGTCTTGAATTTTGACCTAGCCTCCAGCTCTCATATTTGACGTGCATCAATGCTGGATCAGTGAAGCTCTGTTCAATTTCTGGGGGAAGTTAGAGCTCGGGTTTAGTGGGGTTAGTTCAATCCCTCCCCGCCAGGTTGGGCTGGTTAGTGGCTTGATTTGTGTGGCATCACCGCAAACCCCCTGAAGCCAGCTGGGAAGGCGAAACAGCTTGAGCACATACAACAGAGCACCACCTGCCAACGTTCCAGCCACTCCCGCCAAAACCGGTGCCATTGGCGAGGCTGGATTCTAGCCGGATCATGACATCTTCGCTTCTAGAAACCAACACAAAGGGGAGAATCCTCCGGCACAGTCGGACGCCTTCGGTATCTGTGAAGCCCATCGTGGCTCACGCCAAAAGTTTTGACATTACTCAGCCCTTGTATTATACACTTCAATGTTGATATTACAATGAGATAGATAAACCGAAACTTCCTAATTAATCCATCCACTGCATTCACCGCATCCGCTCCACCATCATGTCCAGGGACACTCCCCCCAACCTCGTCCGCACCAAGTCCACCCGACGAAGCCCCGTCATCCCCGTCTCCCTAACCGAAGCCGCTCTCGACTCCCCCACATTCCGTACTACCACCGTCCATTTTGCCGACCAAGTGGACGGCATCGACCGCTGGCTCGACGGCTACGTCAAATCCACCTCCAAGCTCGCCCAAGACGTCATCGGCCTCGAAGAATCCATCAACTCCTATCTCCGACAGCTCATCCCCGCCCAGGCCGTCGCCGACACGGTCATCGAAAATGAATACACCCAGCTCGCGTTAAAGAGGGTCGGCGATGGCGCCCGCGATTACTGGACGCAGATCCAGGCCATGGCACGGCGTATGGATGTCATCGCCGTCGAGCCCATCAAGTTGTTCCTGCAGAATGACCTAAGGGCATTCAAGGACGCGAGGAGGGCCATGGATAATGCACAAAAGGCTTTCGATACTACGCTGGCGAGATACCTGTCCATGCCGAAGACGAAGGAGCCCTCCGCGTTGAGGGAGGATGCATTTGCCGTGTTTGAGACCCGGAAAGTGTATCTTAAATCCTCGCTGGACTTTTGCCAGCTCGCTCCCCAGCTGCGGTATTCTCTAGATAAGCTGCTTGTCCGCATCTCTTCCGAGCTGTGGGGCGCGCTAAGACAACATCGGGGGACGGCTACGAATTCCCCCAAGTGGAATACGGAGATTGATCGTATCCGGGGCTGGTGCAAGGATATGGAGTCTTCAGAAGCCGTTTTCAAAAGAGAGCTACATCTAGCTAGACGGGAGATTGGGGAAGCCACGCTGCTATCAATACGACCGTCTCGGGACCTCGAGAGTTATAGCTTCTCGACCGTTGCCTTCCTAAGCTCGAGGGGCCCATCTTCAGCGAACGCCCCGAAGGAGGGTGAGCCTGTCATCTCCGAGTGTCAAGGCTGGCTGTTCCTCAAAGTATTGGCTGGGAAACCCGTGAGGACCTCGTGGACCCGCCGCTGGTTCTACTGCCGTGACGGCATCTTTGGCTGGCTTGTTCAGGCACCCCACGGCGTGCTTCAAGGTGATGAGATCGGCGTCCTCCTGTGTAATGCGAAGCCTGCTGTGGGAGAAGATCGCCGCTTCTGCTTCCAGGTCAAGACCAAGAGCCAGACGATGATTCTTCAAGCTGAGACGCAGGGAGAGCTGTCAGACTGGCTGGAGGTATTTGAAGTTGCGAAGAAGCGTGCTTTCGAGGCTAGCGTGGGCAAGACCGGTTCGTCTACGCCGAGCGGGCCGAACCCTGCTTTCTCGATCACGCCCCCGAATATTCCCGAGTTCTCTGCCAAGGTGCTTGATGCCATCATACCTGGTGAAGATGGTGCAGCTAGTGCGCTTGTTGTTCCGAACGAGAACCTGAACCTGGCGCAACGACAGAGCTTCGACGTCAACCCTGCTCGCCGGTCCATCTCCAACCTTGGCCGAGAATTGGCGAGGGAAGATGGTGAAAGCAACCGAGAACATGCAGCTCGAATCATCCAAAAGCTAGACATGCACAGAAAAGCCACTTTCGGGGCTGCTGCTGAATCTCCTCAGTCTGGCTCTGCGGGCCAGGCCGGTGGGATTGCAAGCCTCATCTCAGCCAGCCACACGTTCTTGCCAGGTTACGGCAGCGTTGTGGCGCGATCTGCCCCAGTGGGAGGTCTTGCCGGCCTTGATATCCCACCGGGTAGTCTGGCTCCGCCCTATCTCGCGCCTCCGCCGATCCCGACCAACCTTAGTAGGTTTGCCGTGACGGTGACGGCCGAGCGCGGTCTGACGCCCGACATTTCCCGCGCCATGTCGACGGCGGTCATGGCAAACTACTGGGGCAGCAACCCTTGGAGCTCCGTTTACACGACCACTAATGTCAATTATCACAGGCTCACCAATGTAGATGCTCAGCAAGCAGTCGCCATGCGTCGAGGAAGCAGCTTTAGGAACGACAAGTCCGCCGGCGGGGGAGACGTGAACCCGTCTTCGGGGCCCTATCACCCCGATCGACGGCTTCCTGAGTGGTTCCCACCTGGTTACCCCCCAGAGCTGAAGGCGCAACATGCGCAGTTCAGGCTACTTTTCCCCAACGTTCCCATGGAGGAGAAGCTGGTTCTTGTTTTCCGAGCGACGTGGATGAGCTCTGGTGAGAGGGGATTTGAAGGGCCAACGCTTGCGGGTAACGGGCGTATCTATGTTACGCCCGACAATATGTACTTCTACGGCCAGCAGCTTGGCCTAGTTGTTGCGTACTGTATCGGCCTGGACTTCATCGCAGAAGTGACGGCGAACCCCGGACGAGACTGCGATTTTATCGTCCTTAGACTCAGCCAGGATTTTAACGATACTGGTCTGACCCGAATCACCATTAAGACGTTCCTCGAGGATGTTCGTCTTCTACATGCCCGCCTGAACCTCCTCGTCGATGATTTGCAGGCTGAGGAACCTATGGAGGTGAGCGAGATCGTCACGCAGCTCATCTGCCTCGAGAAGGACGAGCATGAAAAGAGAAGCCCAAGTATGGACAGCTGGGAGGATGTGGGATTCGACAGCCCCGTGACCGATAACCAACCCTTGCCAAGGCGGCCCCATCATGTCGCTGACAATAACTCTGCCCGACCTGGTTTTACACGGCACCGGCTGAGGAGCAAGGTGCATCTTCCGACGGCACCAGTCATTTACGAACCTGACGACATGAAACTAAAAGGAGCCGAGCGACACTTTGAAATCGGCGCAAAGTCGTGCTTCCATATCCTATTCGGCGACAAGAGCTTCCTTTTCCCGAAGCTCTATTTCGACCGAAATGCTCGAGACATTGTCCAAGGGCCGTGGGTATTGGCCGATCATGGGCGCATGAAGCGCGAATTCACCTTCAACGCCGACTCAGTTGACATGCTCGGCCGCTCCAAGACATGCAACGTGACGGATTTCCAGACGATCGACATCCACCGCGACCACGTCACCTATGAAGTTACCCACGTAAAGAGGGCGTGGCACCTGCCTCACTCGCAGTACTTCAAAGTCGTTACCAAGATTGTCATCACGCACATCGCCAAGTCCAAGTGCAAGCTCGCCATCTACATCAAGACGGAGTGGAAGACGTTCCCCAGCTTCTCCAAGAGCATCGTCGAGCGCCAGGCCCTCAACGACGCCGAAGCCGACGCCGAGGAGCTCGCCGAAGCCGCCACGGACCAGGTGCGCCGCCTCGGGCCCCGCAGCCGCACCAAGCGCGCCATCCAAGTCTACGGCCACATCGGCCAGGAGACCCAACCCATCCCCTTCACGCCCGCCCACGCCGACTCGGCCAAGAAGCAGGCCGTGCAGCCGCGCACGCTGACGGAGATGGTGTACGAGACGCTCAAGTCGCTGACGCAGAGCGCCGTGACGTCCATCCTCATGTGGGCTTTCGCGGGCCTGCGCGGTCTGTTGCGCGTTTTCACGGCGCATCGCGTTATTCTTTTCGTCACGGGCCTGAGCTTGCTGTCGAACTTGTTCTTGACGTCTATGGAGGGCTCGGCGTGGTGGAAGGAGAGGAGCGCTACGAGGTTCTTGGGGAGGTTGGGGGTTGGGCCCAACGTTATGATGAGCAAGGCGGTGTACATTGCAGATTTGGAGAGTGCTCAGGGGACTACACCAGCCAACATTTCTTGGGCCGAGGAGGGTAGTGCGTGGTAAGTGTTTTCCTGGCCTTTTGATTTTCGCCTCCTTTTTATCCCACTATCCCATCTTGATGCTACGTGAAAGAAGACGGCAGACTAACACAAGATAACACTTATCTACAGCTTCTCGGCCTTCCAAGCAATCAGCGACGCCACAAGTCTGGACGGCCCCTACGAAGACGCCGGCTCCCACCTCTCTGCCGCCTCGTCGCGCGCCACGGCCCAGCGTCTCCGGCGCATGCGCCAGCGTCTTGGAGCCTACCGCCACGACCTGCTCGTCGCCATGCGCATCGTCAACAGCGTTGAGCGGGAGATGCTGCAGTCCGAGTGGGAGAACTGGCTCATGGACGAGAATTCTAGGTGTGAGCAGTTGCGGAATATGCTGAAGGCGGGCGCTAGTGGTGCAGGCGAGGAGAAGAAGGATGGTGACGGGGATGGGGAGAGGAAGAGGAGGGAGAGGGCGAAGGCTTGGGTGGAGGGGTACTGTGGGAGTTGTTGGAGGGATATGGGGGTGTTGAGGGAGGAGAAGAGGTTGGCTTTTTGAGGGTGGTGATGGTGGGGGAGTGGTAGGTAGTGGAAAATGGGAGAGGAAGTGTAGGATTCTGTGTGTTTCATTTTTCTTTGATTTCTATTCATGGAGTAGCCGTTACCCTGGGATTTGTTGAAGATATCTAGGAACAATACTATGGACTTTTAATCTCATTCTTTATTCTTTTGCCGAATTCTGCTAGCCGGTCGGATTGTTCCTAGAGGAACTGCTCATGAGCGAGGAACATGCTCGTCAAAGAACCCGAAGAGAGTAAGGTACCGTGTGCTTGAATCGTAAGTTCTCTTTTTGGTTTAACTTTTTCATACCTGTCTATAGAAGCCCGTCTGTACAACCTCCTTTTTACTTCCAACTTGTTTATACACACTGCCTCACACCCCCCGCCATCTCAAGCAACAAGCCCGAAAGCCCAACCCGTCCGCCCACCTCCTTCAACCTTTCCAAATCCCCCTCCACATCCCCAAACCCGCCAACCTCAACAAGCGCAACGGCAGAAACCACGATCCTCGCACAAACCGCAAAAACAGCCGGCCTAGACGTCCACCCCAACGGCCCATCCTCTTCCTCCCCCTCCGCCATCTCCACGAGCATCTTCAGCCCGGGACGCGTCCACGCAGCCAGGGCGTCAAGCGCCACATCCCCGGGCTCCTTCTTCTTCTTCTCGCCTTCCAAGTTACCCACGAAGACTTCCTTCCAGCGTTTCGTCTCGCGCACCTCGTCGACGAAGAGGTTCTGCTCCTCGACGAGGAACAGCGAGGCGTCGAACTTGAGCGCCTCGCGCAGGCGCCGGGACCCGGAATCCAAGCCCCCGAGGGCGGAGAGGGGCGCGTCGACGGGGAAGTCGGCGCCGACCATGCGACAGGCGGCGGCGGCTGAGAGCTCGGCGTTGTGGGCGGGACCGCGGCGCCAGGAGGAGAGGAGGTTGGCGGCCGCTTGCATGGGGATTATGGGGGCGGTGGTGGTTGCGGTGAGGGCTGAGGCGCCGAGGTCGCGGATTTCGGAGTCGTCGTCGTTGAGGATGTTGTAGAGGGCTTGGTAGTAGGGGAGGTAGGAGTCGTTGTTTGGATCTGGGGAGGGGTTCGTGGTGCTACTACTTGCTAGGGCGAACTTTAGTGCTTCGGCTGCGGCGTATCGTGTGTCGAAAGGCTGGTTTGCGTCGGCGTGTTAGCTTGTGAGTGGAAAAGAGAGTATTTGGATGGTTTGATATATTTATACTTGCCTTGTCATCAGTGCTCGATTCGGCGACCAAGAGACCAAACTTCCGCAGAGCAGCCCCCTTATCCCATCCACTTTCATCCCCCAGGGAGAGTAGCCGGCCAAGAATCACGCCGCTAGCCCGGACAATCTCGTCGGAGAGGCTTGGGTTCATTAGAACCTGTCGGAGGCGTGACCACAACCCCAACAGCAAGTCCTTATCCGGCTGCACCTCCGGCATCTTCCACGTATCGGCCATTAGGTTTGTGAAATTCTGCAGCGCCGCGGCAAGAACGTCCGGTACCTGGGCAGCCGCGCAGATGTCTAGATAGAGGTCAAATAGCTTCGAAATAGTCGACCTGGGGAGGTGTTCTACAGGCCACACCTGGGGCAGTGTCTCGAGCGTGGCTACTAATGAGCTCACGTCCCTGTCAACCATCTCGCGAGCGTTTTGGAGGAAGGGCTCGATGTTTGCCGGGTTGAGAAGCGCATAGACGCTCTGGTTGGCGCGCTGTATGCGGAAGAGCGCTCCGCGGCTTTCACCCTCTGCCACATCATCCCCTGGCTTGGCAAGAGATAGGGTTATGGTCTTGTTCAGGGACTCTGTCACTTCTTTGCCATTGCGTGAGAGATGAAGTCCGTATTTTGAGGCTTGATTGCAGACTTCAAGGTAGGCGGCCTGCAGGTCCGGAAGTCTCCTCAAATCTTGTGGCGAATTATCCTGTATCTCCACCAACAATGTTACCAGGCCGTCGTAATCCGCTATTTCAGCTTGGTTAGCAAATGTTCTATGAGCATGCAATAGCTTGGTTACGCCTGAAACATACCTGCTAATTGGGCGGGCATAACCTCCGCCAGCCGCTCCACCAAAAACTTGGCCGTCAAAAGAGCGCCATGGGTACGGTTCTTCGCCCTTTCAGAATTCTTCACATCCCGCAGCAGCAAAATTGACCTCAGCGACTCCAGCCACCTGTCGTGCAGAAGACACGAGCAGAGAGTCCTGGCAGCGATCTCACGGACATGCCATGCAGGACTTCCCAAGTAATCAGCAATATATTGCTGTAACTCATCTCGCAGAGCCGCAGGCGGACCTGCTCGGCGAATAATATCAAGAGCGGGAAAGACCGCCTCGGCCGCCGCCGTAGTGGATATCTCGTACACCATATCGCGGCCGCTCTTGAGAAGACTCAGAAGCACCGGTGCGAGGCTGGGGTATCTTCCGTAGTGTAGACGGTTCGCTTTGCCGTCCCACCCCGCCTCCATCATTGTTTTGCTCTCGCTGGTGCCAAAGAGATTGTCCATTAAGCCTCGTAGAAGGAGCAGGCCGCAGTTTCGAATGGCCCAGCTAATAAGAGGTAATCAGTCAGTAAAGATGTAAGATGACCCCGGGGATTACTGGAGTTCCAAGTTTTGACGTACATTTGCGATCGGAGGCAATCGGCCGCCAATTGAAGGCAGAGAGGGAGGTACCGTTCTAACTTCCTTTCGAAATGAGAGAGGTAGGATGTCTTGAAAATAACAGTAAGGGAGTTTAGAGCGTGAACTTGGGGCAGGTTTGATCCATCGGCCTCGGATACCGCAGCTGGTGTACCCCCGATCTTCATGAGCTCCTCCATAGCCCCGTCAAATGAGATCTGGTAGTTGGCGGACAGAATACCAATCATCATGGACGGAATACCAGCAGATCTTCTAGTCGTTGAGCGTTGTGTAAAGATGCAGTTCAAAGTCGCCTAGACATACACGTAGTCAGAAATTTGACCATGCGACCTTTATAGAACGTGTTGGACCTACTCTGTACCACTGCTCAAGAAGAGGCTGAGACTCCTGTTCTTCGCGGTAAAATCTCGACATGTGGCAGCATATCGCAAAGGTTTGGGATACTGTTGTTAAGGCACCACGGTGCCTCAGAGTAGACAGTTGCTCGAACGAGAGGTTTCCAATTGCCGAAAACACCTTCATGGAGGGACATTGATGATCCATGCCCCCGTAATTCTTAGCACCCTGTATTATCGCCTTCATGACTTTACTACATGGCCGTTAGGAGACATGAACGAACGAATGCTCGAGGCCAGGCTAGAAAGCACATACCTGGATTCATCAACCGCCCGGAAGCTGTAACTCAAAAGATTCTTCGTGTCCAAGCCCTCCATCTCATCCAAGTCATCCGGCAGATGGCCTTCGGGAGAGTCGTCACAAAGCACGTCTCGCACAACGTTCCATATCCGCCGGCAGTACTCAAACATTGTAAAGTAAAGTCGGTCCAGCTCGGTCAGAGTCTCGGGCTCATACTTTTGTTCGTTGATAGAGATGACGATGTAACTACTCCAGTTAGCTTGTTAGGTGGCCAAGGAAAAAGGGAAAAAGACTCCTAGTCCCTCCCCGCACACAACTTACCTCAGCGCAGCAAAGAGGCCGTGTGTGGGTGCATCAAGCACAGCGAGGCCCAAGTTATGCTCGGCCGAAGCGATTCTCTTATCTAAAGCCGCAATAAGATCCGACAAGAGCGTAGCTTTCGCCTCCTTGTCCGCAGAGAACCGATGGAGTAGCTCATAAGCACGAGCAACGCCGTTGGCATGGTCAGCTCTCCCGGTCTGATTGGCAAGCTCATTAGCCCTCGTCAGAAAGTGGGACAGGGCACCTGAAGGTGAAGTTCCTGGAGAAAGGAGGGAGCTATAGTGGCCATCGTTGAAGAGAAGCCTCAGCACGGAAGCAGCGGTGTCCCGAACATCGTCAAACGGGTCCATGAGCAAGTCGAGAAGCGCACGAGACCACGTCGAATCAAAAAGATCAAAGAAAAGTTGTTGATCGTCTTTGGTTTCCCACGTCTTCACGGGGGCCGCTTCAAGCTGTATTATCTTTGCCACAGCCTTTAGCGATGTAACATGCCGCTGGTAGGAGGCAGAGGGGACGAGTTCGGCTCTCAGGAAGCGAAGATACCAGTGAAGGAAGTCTTCATGGAGTTCCAATGCCGCCGCCAACTCGGGCTCAGGGTGAGAAATGACGTTGGTGTGATACAAGGCCGGCTTTCGAGACTCGGTCGAGACTCCTGTGTTCTTCTGTAGGGCGGCTGCTCTTGCGCGCACGAGGCTTCGTCGGAGCACGAAGATGCCGCCGCGAACTCTCTTGTACATATCCCTAAGCTTTCCGAGAAGTTCATTCCTGAAGCGTGCCTCGGAGTCCGCGAAGTACATGCCAAGATGTTTTTGGAGAAGAACCAAGGCCGTGGGGGAGTAGGGACGCGTCGTTGATGATGACGATATGATTAGAGATAGTGCGTGCGTGCGGATACTAAATGAGGGGTGAACAAGAACGTGTTCGAGGAGATCCTCCTGGAGTACGACAGGCCCGGTCTGGTCCTTATTCTGTACTTGGCCGCCGTATACTGGGAAAACTTCTTAGTGCTTTTTTAAAACAAATAATAAGTCTAGTAGAGTAGAGTTCAATTTACCTGGTTCTTCAACTAAGCCTACCCTCTTGCCGACTTCGAGTGAGGCCAGCTGAAGCGTCGCGGGAATATCCAAGTCTAACTCTGGACTCGTAATGGCCTTATCCAATCGATTCATTCTCTGTAGAAGTTCTACCGACTCCTTCTTCTCCGACTTGAAGAGGGGCACGAAGATGTAATTCTTGACCCCGTCTAGCAGCGAGGGTTTAGCAGCCAAGGACTCCAATAGCCACTCATGCCATATCTCGACAGTAAATGGTACTTGAGAGGCTCGAAGGAATCCTTGCTTGGACTCTATAGAAAGCATTCTATATACCGTGGCGACGAATTTGCCAGCCACAGGGCATACAAACTGGATTTCCATCCAGTTAAACACTTCGGCAAGGTAGTTCTTCCAGAGCTCAATGTCCGTGACTGCAAGTTCAGACTCCTTACAAGCCTTGTACCTAGTTCCAACTTCTTCCAGCGACACCACAGACTTGGTGAGGAAACGGTCGAGGACCATGATGGCGGACTTTGCCAGGGGCTTGGTGGATTGCTTGGCCATGATGGAGACAAGCGTGTCTAAGACGGTTAGTTTTACGGGGGCCAGATCAGTCCTCGCCTTGCCCTGGATCATGAGATCGACAAGGAGATCTAGTACGAGTCTTAACGACCGCTCAGCATCTGATTCATTCCATTCGAGATACAGATCAAACAGCCTGAGGTAGAGATCCTTCGAGAGGGCCCAATCACGGACTCCTGCAGATTTGGATTTGCAGCATTGCTCGATGAATCCACAGAGTCTCACGCGGACCTTGCTACTTGAGAGTTTTGACAAGGTTTCTCGTGCAACGAGCTGGTTGAAAATTGCGTCGGCGGCCCTTGAGGAAGTTAGCCCGCGTGATCTCGAGACGGATGGGTCCAACTTTTCTTTTCTCTTTCATACACATTTTTGGAAGTATCAGGCTGTCCCTCCAGCCATACTACGAGATCGTTGGGCCCCCTGTTGCCTGTGACATCGGGAACATCGATCTTGATATCCTGTCCCGCATAGGCCATTGTGTTGAGTCTGCCGCGATGGCGGGGCAATGAAAATGAGGTGGGCGACGAAAAGGCTTATAAGGCAAATGACAGTCTCATAGCGATTGGGAAGAGCGATAACTAAACTCAATATAAAACGAGAGAGGAAGTTGAAAAATAGATAAGTCTACTCATATGAGCGTACTTAACATATCCTCTGTAAAACCGCGCTGTCGAGTCTTTTGCGACTAATACCTTTGGTACCTTTGGTGGGAGAGCATCACATTTCATCGCATCTCGAAAAAATCAAGATGACTAAGCAGCAAATCTTGCTTGGAAGATTCGTTTCAAGCCAAAATGCGCATCACGTGGACAGAAGCGTGACGAAAATTTGCCCTGCAGAAGAACCCCACCATCACATCTCACGAATTTTACCACAATCTCTCGAACTCCAGATCAAACTTCCAACGACCTTTATACCACCAGACCCATTTTATCTTCACCAGCACGCGACGACCAGATCAGAACTAATTGATACTGGGAGACTGACAAAATGTCGAGTAAGTTTTCTTTGGATAACAATTGCGCCTAGTTTACTTTTCCAAAACATGGGGGGGAAAGGAAAAAAAAAAAATTAGAAACGACTCACTAACCACTTAATTTTTCACCTGCAGAGATCACAGTCGGTATGGAAAACCCAAACCTCGGCGAGCGAATGCGACGAACGCGAAGAAGCCGCAGTCGAAGGGAGGAAGCTAACTGAAATCAATCAAATAGCCCACGTGCGTGCCCAGGTTGGGGAGCTCCTCGACTACTCCCTCAACGAGAAGAAGCGCAACTTCCTCGAGACCGTCGAGCTCCAGATCGGCCTCAAGAACTATGACCCCCAGCGTGACAAGCGTTTCTCGGGCACCGTCAAGCTTCCCACCATCCCCCGCCCCAACATGAAGCTCTGGTATGTGTGCTCAGAAGGATGTCAAGTTGATGGATGGGAAACGGTGTTACGGGGAACATAACATTAACCACTTTTGTTTCGTTTAGCATTCTTGGTGACCAGCACGATATCGACCGTGCCAAGCACGCCGGCATCGACTCCATGTCCGCCGACGATCTCAAGAAGCTCAACAAGAACAAGAAGCTCATCAAGAAGCTCGCGCGCAAGTACGACGCCTTCGTCGCCTCCGAGGCCCTCATCAAGCAGATCCCCCGTATCCTCGGACCCGGTCTCTCCAAGGCCGGCAAGTTCCCCACGCCCGTCTCGCACGCTGAGGACCTCGTCGCCAAGACCAACGAGGTCAAGTCGACCATCAAGTTCCAGCTCAAGAAGGTTCTCTGCATGGGTGTCGCCGTCGGAAACGTCGGCATGACCTCGGAGCAGCTCGTCGCTAACATCATGTTGGCCATCAACTACCTCGTCTCTCTTCTCAAGAAGGGCTGGCAGAACGTTGGCAGCCTTACCATCAAGGCTACCATGTCTCCTCCCAAGCGTCTGTACTAAGCTCTCTCTTTAGGGGTAGGCTTAGTGCGATGTGTGAAGACTTCATCGGGATGTTTGTGGCTCCTTTTGTCGGGACTGGCAAGAGTCCGTAACGAATAGGGCGTACATAGAGGACCTTGGAGTTTGAGGACGGAAAATGAAAAATATGAATTAACGAGCCAAAAAATGCTTTACTTGTTTTGCGGAAGTGATGATGCGTCGTGATTTGCAATGGCCGAAATGAAGCTCTTCACCGAGAAGGGAAGAGCGTCAGTATACAGCCCATGTCTTTGTAGAAATTGATCGGCTTGCTCAAGCTCCCAAGTAATAGCCGATCTCGACATGTCCACCGAGGCTGATCGGCAGGATTTTGACGCTACGGACTATTTTACCCCGGGAACAGTAGGATTCGGCAGAGGGGCGAGCGCTGCTGAAAGCCTGCTATTTTTGAACCAGTTCCAGTATGGTCACCCCCGGAGAGGATCTTTTGTCGTACACTACATCAAGCGAAATGGCAATAGGGAACTCGCAGACACGAGGAAACGAGATTGAGATTGTCCAGAACGACGTGATGAGAGCGCCACTTATTAATGTGACGGGATTTCTAGGAGAGTCCTTTTCTTTTTTGTTCCTTTCCCCCCCCCCCTTCACACTAAGGGCCTACATGTATTACGGTCTTGGCGTTCACTAACAGGATTCGAAATGGTTCATGCAGACTCGAGGACCGAGGATGGAGGTGGCTTTGTTTCATAAAGAGCCATTTCATGATCCTTGTCGCACAACACATCTCGAAACCCAAGCTTGGCTTTCCAGGATTCCTCGCATGAAGCGATAATACTTCGTCCAGCCGTCGAACGTCAGAATTCAACGCAGAAACATACTCCGCGTATACACATTGGCTCGCCCAGGCGTGAGATGCCCTCGATCCGTGATACTGGTTCGCCTCCCCAGTAATTACTACACTATCAGCATCAGCCAGGCTGCTGAAATCGCACCCCTCCAACAGGCAGTTGGTACTCCCATCTCTTCCCCGCTCCGAAGCTACGAAGCAGCATACTTCGTATCTATTATACACGATAGAAGTGGTTAAAAGGGTGTCTGGGTGTGTGGACCAAACTTGTCATTCTAATCTTAGAGGTCCCAATGCAACACAGCTATGCTAGGAAGGGAAACGCAACAATCACGTCTCCGACAAATCCTTCGTCCTTCATAATGGTACTTCGTAGTGCCACTCCTCAACGAAAATACATTCGTGCATGCTCGTATAGCTGATAGCCCCGTCTCTCGGCCGGATGTGGGCGAAACGTTGCCCTCTCATGCTCGCCCCCCCCCCCCCCCTCCCCCCCCCCCCCCCACGTAGCTGCCTAGACGAGAATTACCAAACGCTCGCCTTGTTCTCGCAAGCCCCAAAACCCAGTAAAGCTAAGGCGTGGGCTTCGGTGAGGTCATGGCAGTACACCATATTGGAGCGGACAAACAGCAAGCAAAAGGGCGGAGCTTCGGAGCGGGCCCCAGTGGGCCGGAAATGGGGTGGGAGGGTCACCACTCTCAATTCGCCGAGATTGAACATTGAAGTGGACGAGGTAGAAGAAAAAGGGACATGAGCACCGTCAGATAGTGGCAGTTTTCCGCGCCATTCTGTCCGGTTTGGGTCAAGCCAAAGTTCCTTGGACATACGAAAGAGGAGAGAGGCTCTTCGAGATCACAAGACTTAGCATTGATTCAATTATAATAAAGATGCGCTCGAATGGGAGCCAATAGTCTATTCATTTTGGCATACAAGATGTCGTCGCACAAGGGACTGAGAGATACTTCATGCCTAGACTACCTCGCCTGGCACTAACGAAATAAGGGCAACCAGGTTTATGGGATCGACCCCGAGGAAAAGGGACGTGCGACAGCAAGCATTGCTGGCCAGAAGGGGAAACACAAGACGTCAATCGGTATTTGCGATGCTGGTTTCTTCTGGTTAGGAGGGTCGGCACTACACAACTGTGCACCATAGATGGCCTATCACGAGTAGAAGATGGCACATATTCTGGGAATGGAACAAGGTATCCAGTGCCGAGTTTGGTTCACCGGCCCCCAATCATATCGACCATGCCGACGAGGTAGTGTATTGCACGACTGTACTTCGTACTTCGTAGTGTATGGGCAAACGAGCGACATATCAAGACTCAAGCTGAAGAACGATGCGACGTAGCATAGCCCGCATATAGAGCCTCCTCGGAAGCAACGAAGAATACACTACTTGTAGATGGTGATGCGATGATGGCGGTGACGATGGGCCATCCATCTCGCCGCGTCTTCCGTCGTCGCATTCGGTCTCGCTGCCGGATGCTCTGCGTCAATACCACTTGCCCGCTTCGTTCGTGGATAGACGTGATTCGACTCCTGTATCCCATTTTCCAAGACATCAATGCAGAAAGCATGTATGCAAGCCGAGGCATCGTCATCTCGGCCCACTCACCTTGAAAACGAGCCAAGAGCATCCTCGAAATGCTCTGTGTGTCCGGAGCAGGCGTACGGCAAGTATCCTGGATAGAAGAATGATGGCTACCGGCTCCTGTTCATGGATAGTTAACAGTTCTTACTAGCCTATGTTAACGCTTGCTTGATGAGAGGTAATAGTCCTGTTCTGCATTTTGCAGTCCAGTGAAGAGTTGCTTCTTCTTTTCCTTCTCCAAAACATTTGGCGCTGAGACAACAGAATCCTGTTACTAGTTGTCGTCTAGCGTAGCAGATCTCATCAGGGATGAGCCAGAGTCTCGGAGGGTTGTCACAGGAAAAAAGGAGAAAAAAAAGGCTTACCGAGCGAGGCTTGGTTATCCAACAGCCAATAATACCATGTATCATAAGTGTTTACGACGCAGTAAACTATCAATAAGAGTCTTTTCCAACAATACGTGTGGCAGGCCTGGTGCGCCGTAATCATCTCGTCGCTGCCCTCCCCCCAAAAGAACCACCATCCACACACACTGCACCCTCTTTAGCAAAAGGAAAAGGAAAAAATTCAGTGCACATGTGCACAGGTCAATGACAGTTTCCATGCCCCATGCAAAACCTGGCCAGGCTATGCCCAAACTGGACAGGTACCGGATCGTGCTAGACCCGCTGTTGGCGTTCCATTCGGCCCATTTGCGGATCCGCGGCTGCGCTTCCACGCCTTTAATTCTCCACTTTGTACTTCGCACGAAGCACACGCCCCCCTCTCCCCCTGGAGGCCGAGCTGGGCTTGAACTGGTAATTGTAGTGATTGTGAACGGCGTGTATTCTTCGGAATTTCCAAGATTTGACCCTCGATTTGGTTGACCCCCATCGAAGACAAGTGGAGTGAATCCAGCTGTGGTGTCTCTGAGCGGGTGATTGACATCTCTCTGACAAGAAAGGCGGTCACCAACGTACAAGGGCATGTTCGAATCGGATCTTCAGAAGAAACGAAGCCTCGGAAGCACGTACGAAGTGTAATACTATGTAGCAGTCCGTTATCTCGCCTACGAAGGAGAAGGCTCGGGGCATTTCAAGGTCCTTCCTCGCCCAACTGCGACTGCAACTTTGACTGCAACGCAAGGTGTTTGTCTCTGGCTCGACCGTTGGGCTCACGAAATATGATGTACTTACGCCATCTACCATATGCTATCGTGGAAATTTATCTCGAAAAGGGGGAGGGGAGGGGGAGATCATACATACGGTGCTGCAAATCACGACAAGGGAAAAGCAGGAGCCGAAGCTTGAGGTAGATCTCCTTTTTTTTTCGTCAAGATCATCGCCCATGTCTGCTTGGCCGAAGAGCTGTACTAGATCCGAAGCCAGCAGAGTAATAATGGATAGAGCAGTACCTTCGTATGTACCTGCTTGCCAGCTGGAAATTCTGAGAAGACGGTCCCGGGGTCTGCCGACCTTGGTAAAAGGAAGCGCGAATCAGGGGAAGAGAACCTTTCTTGATGAACGCCTCCGCAGATCCTCGCATCCATGTGTCGTCAGCTTGCGTCAAATGCCAGCTCGGGCGCCTCTTGCGGCACAACACTTTGGCGATTCGAAGAAGCCGGTGAACGAAGTACGCCTCTCACAGCGCGCTGCCCATAACGACGTGCAAGTACTTCGTAGCCCGTCACTCTCGATATCCTTGTAGGCAAATCACGGGATATTAGATTATCATCGACGTCCTGGGCGATGATGTACTTCTACACAGGCTATTAAAGAACAGAAAAGGTCAAAAAGAAGAAAGTCAAAGATCGAGATAACGGGGCTGTAACACGCAAACAGAAGAGCAGTAGCGGGCGGGCTTGAGCAGTTAGTGACGGGCAGGATATGTCCCTTATATCAATATGTAGCCGTATTATAAAGGAAACACGGCTTCTACCTTGTAGGCTATAATACGCAGAACAGACACAAATCGAGTGCGATTTGATGCAATCAATTTGATGAAAACATTGAGCAATAGGGCCATGCGTTTTGACTGGCTAAAATGAGCCGAAGCCTTTGCAAAGCCAATCCAATTGTCGTGTAGAATTGTAGGTTGAAAGCATGCGGCAGGAACGTTTCTCCTCCAGCTTTCTCCAACAAAAGAAGAAAGAAAGTACGAAGTACATGTACGACTTATTATATGTACGACTTCACGTCGATAATTGCCCATGTGAGATAATAGCAGAACAGCAGTGGTCGAAGTGCCCAAGCCTCCTTCCCACTCTCCCTTCATCCTTATCTCCATCTCCACATCTCCCTCTACATACACTCCCCAAGCCCCAAGAGCAGTCCACACCCTCTGGGGCCTGGCTGGCATTAGTACTTCGTTGTGTACTTCGTACTGACAAGTCGAGCACATCAAGTCTCTTGTAATTGAAGTCAACTCATTGCTACGCCGCAAGATGCGCAAAGACGTCCGATTTGCCAACTAAGAATAACCTGCCTGTAATGAGGATTGGCGGGATTAACCAAAGGTGAAGCAAATCAGGCCCAAATACGAAGGAGTGAGTGATGCTGTCGCTCGCCCAAGCGACTGCAACGGCGGATAGCAGCAGAATCGAGGAAAAGAAAAAGGAAAAGAAAAGCGCCACGGCCGAGACGTGGATTTTTGATCTTTCGTTCCAGCTTCTCAGTGGACGAAGTAATGGTGCTACAATTCCATGACTTCGTACTTTGTATGGTGCGTGCCTTCAAAATTAAATCCAGTCTTGGCTTAGACTGTGGGAAATTCCCCACGTATCTTTTCTTGATTTCATTAACGGACCGAAACGCATCTCCATTTTCGTCCAAGGATATCGTCACCCAAGCTACAAGCAAGCTACTGGATGATTCCTCGTTAATAACCTTTTTTCCCATTCTAAACGTTTGCGCCCCGTCGACAACGTCAATTATTGGGAGTAGACCCCCAATAGTTCGAAAAGTTTGAAAATGCGGCGAAAAAGAAAACGAAGATGCGGCGGGCAAAGCTTCCAGAACAAGCATAACCTCCCGTCGTCGTATCGTTGCCGCCCCCTTCCCACTCGGCTCCTTTCGCATCATAGGGTGAGAAAAAAAAGAAAAAAAAAGAACCTGTGACCTCGACTAGTTCTTCTTTCACCTCTAGAGTTGTAGTCGTCGATGTTACCACCAGCATAACCATCAATTGATCGCTCTCGTACCTGTCGGCTTGTTCCATAACAGCTCCAATCTTCAATCCTAACCCTGGCCCCCATCCCATTCATATTCATACTTACTCTTATATAGACTTGAATGAAGCAGTAAATCCAGAACTCTAGATCAATCTAGCTTCAACCCTACATGCACCTACGTTATATTCCGAGATCTCTGCAACACCCGAGATCTCGACCATCCTTTTCAACTTCTACCCACACGCCCTCCCTCTCTCCCTCTTCCACTCCCTCCCTTTCCCCCACCCCCCCGTCTCGATGACAGGTCACCCCTCGTCCCCTCGTCCCCTCGTCCCCTCGTTGCCACCTTGCTCTTTCTGAGGGACCAAAACTGGGGCGTGTCCCCCTGCCCTGTGCCTGTGGAGAGGTGGAGAGAGAGCACGAGAAAAAGAGTCGTCAAAGGTAGCGCGCTCGCCCGATGCCAATAGGCCCAATACCAACACTTAAAATTGGTCCGTTTTGATCCTCGTTGGCGCCAATTATTTCGTACTGCCCTGTTTTTCGGCCGATTCCACCGGCAGGATGATAGTATCAGGCGAGAACCCCAAAGGTTCTCCTTCGTCATTTTGTTTCATCCTCTGTAGTGTACAAGTATACTCTAGGGGGGGAAGGGGGCCTGGCGCGTATTAGCTGGATGTAGTGTAGATCCCCATCTTGCATAAGTTCTCCATGGCCGATGAGAATAATACGCAGCGAACCATTACCAGATGTGCCATTCCTTCTCACACTATGATGTGAGACAGAAAAGTAAAAAAAAAAAGAAAGCAAAGAAAAAAAGGACAAAGAATGCGTTTCACGCGCCTCAAGGCTGTGTGGAGAGAGAACAAATGTTGACGGGCCATCCTTGTCTTATGGACGTACAATGTTGCTCTCATGTTTTCATGTTTGTCTTACTCTCTCACTTTGAAAATCACTTGAATCACTTGAACTGACGTCTTCGTCTCTCCTCTAAACGGAGGACTCACATTGCTGCTCTTTTACCCCGAGACCCTTTCTCGCCCCGTCCCATTTTGCCTCATTCCCCATTCCTCCCCCCTTTGCCCAATAAGTCGGCTTATTCGAACCGTGATTGATGTATTATACTACACTTTAATATTGGCTCTACTCTTTCCTCTCTGCTCTCTCTACACTACTCCTGCCCTCTACTTGTACACTACTCCCCCTCCTCTCTTCTGCTTTATGTTCCATTCCCATTTGATCATACCCTACGAAGTACGAAATAGTGTATTATTACCCTGCAGTGTGTAGTGTAGTTACACTCCCACTCTCCACTTTCCTATGCGTGACGCTACCTCGAAGCACGGAAACCTTCGCCTCGTCTTGAACCTTACACTAGACCACAGACATACACTACGTCGTACTTGTATGTAGTGTACACTACTTCGTACTTCGTACGTGATATACCCACCCGCACATCCTCCTCCCTCCATTGTCCCTCTCCTCTCTCTCTCACACACCCACACACACCCCCCCTTCCCCTTCTCTCCGCTTGTCCTTTTCCTCTTTCTTCCCCAAAGTCCCATCTGCCCCCCACGTTTCTCTAAACAGAGGACGCTCTCCTCAAAATCCGTTTTGGATCATCACTGTTTCGAGTTTCCCTTCAAACCTGCTCTTTCCGACCCCAAAAAAACGCTTCCATTCTCCTCTATTGTTTGCACTTCCTTTTCTCTTCCCCATTTCTTCGTCTTTATTTAAGAGTATAATCTCCTCTCTCGGTATATATATCCTTATTGCTTCGTCCTCGCCCTCATTTAATGACGATCGGAAGGTTGGAAGTCTCGGGATTAGCCGGAAAGAGGGAACCGATCACTTCGATGTCTAACCGGACGAGGTGAGGAGAAGAAGAAAAGGGCTGGTTCAGGACCGAGAAAGAAGAGAATCGCTTTTAAGAAATCGTGTATGACGATAGGTTGCGAGGGAAGGATAAACCACACTCGTGCTGTGGGAACGAGGTAGCTGGGAGGACTCGCCAATCCGAAGAAGAAGAAGAACTCGCGAACTACGACAGGATCTCATCAACGGCTTTCCGGATCCCCATCACACCAAAAAGAGGCTCTGGAAGTCCCGCGGAATCTAAACAAGGAGAGTTAGAACTAGAACCAGGCAGCTGGCCGTGAAAAACAGGGGAGAACCCGTCAAGCTCCCCTCCACATCACATCGGAAAGTAACCCGACCTCCAAAAGAGAAAAAAAAAAAAAAAAATCTTG
>JUDQ01000461.1:0-24100 GCA_000812075.1 Scedosporium aurantiacum
AAAAAAAAAAAAAAAAAAAAAAAAAAAAAAAAAAAAAAAAAAAAAAAGAAAAAGAAATTCTAGAACGCACCTCTGACGGTGAAATCGATTGGAGAGATAAGAGTGGTGATGAAATATATCAAGAGACTCGGCTTGAAAACAATTATGTCAAACACTCCAACGCTAACTCAGGCCAGTACGCTGAGAGATCAGTCACCGTTTTCATCTCCGAGTTATACCCTTCCATCTCGCCCGCCGCTTCGGCAGGAAACAGCCAGAATCCAATGGCGGGCCTCACAGCTTTAGCAAGCTCCTCAGGCCCCTCGATGGGAGGATCCTTCTTCTCGAACCGCCGAAAGGTGCCCCGCCACCTCTCCTGCGTCTTGAGCCACCCTTCCTCTTCCTCCTTCAGCATTCGGTGCGCTGCCGCGACGCCCCAGATCAGACCGCTTCCAGGAAGTTCGCGGTGAGCGTAAAGGATACGCTCCCTCGCCGGTCGGGCGGGGTGTGCTTGCCACATGTCTAGGAGCTCTCGCCACCCAACTCGCCGACGTCGCGGGTCAGAAGAAGCGGTTAAGACATATCGCAGCTCGGGTCCGACGGGTCGTGGATCCCGCTTCACGAGTTCGAAGCGGGGCGTTTGTCCCATTACGGGCATAGAGTGGTTGAACTTGAACCCGAGACTATCATCGCGGCCATCATAAGGGCGGATCGTGCGACCCCAGATGGAATGAGCTAACCAGATAACCTCGCGGACCCGCGATAGGAAGTCGGTAAAGGAAGCTTTCGCCTGAGGGTGGGTGATTTCATGGCTGTAACATCGTAGGTTCGTCAGGGTGTTGGGCTCCAAGGCGACATTGACGAGCCCTACGTTCCGTGGGTCGTGGGCACGAAGGTCGTGGATCAAGGCCACCACGTCACTCACTTTCCCCTCGACGCTAAGGAAATCCCACTCGGGATTGTAGTAGAGCATTGCATCGACCCGTCTCCCATGTTTCGGATACCACTCAAAAGCACATGGCAGATGAACGCGGTAGAAGGAGAGGGCCGCCCATCGCGACTCCCGGCTTACACGGAGCAGCTTGCTGTGTATTTGGATGCCGTGGATTATAATTTTGTAATCTCGACCGCTGACCATCCTTCCAAGGGCATTTTTGTTTTGGTAAGGACGAGACGGACGACGGGCTCGCCATGGTCGCGATCTTGATTGGGTTCTTTGGTCATTCGGTGGAGGGGTGATTTCGACTTCGAGCAGGCGATGTCGTTCGAGGGACGCATGCCAGATGGCGATTCGGAGCTCTGCCGGGAGCTTGGGGAAGCTTGGGAATGAGACGTTCTCCGGGTGATAGTAGGATGGGTTGATGATTCGTAGGTGCGGTGGGGGAGGGGGTGGCATGATGGCGGGGGAAGAGGGTGAAACAACAATTGTGTTGACGCGCCCAGGGAGAGGAGTAAATGGCCTTAAATCGGTTGATGCCTAATGATACTGTGTAACCCAACATTGGCCTGGCCCTGGCGCGGGAGCAAACTCGAGCGCGGAGGCATCAATCTCCACCCTCAACTTCCCCTTCCTTGAAGCTTTATTGTTTATTATTCGACCCCAGTAGACAGATGCACTGTTTTTATGACATTGCTGTTTTACTTACATTCTTCAATTCTTTTGATGTCCTTGTCATTTGGGGTTGGCGATGCCATGTCCGACGGCCACCCTCAGGTCTGCTTCCAGTTGAGGGCTCAGCCACCATATAGAGATCCTACGCCAAGTTATTAGTCAACAATCAAATGTGCGACAAGCTGTTCGGAGGCTGTCGACTACAGTCGGGCTCTGCAGCGACAAGGAGCATTATGAGCCGAGGGGCGGCTGCATGCGAACAGCGGATACTATAAACTATCACCAGGGTGTCGATGTATGCCGTGTCGGGAAGCTATCGGCTCGTGTCATAATAGTTAGATCAGACAGACTTCTAAATTCTCATCCAAATAGCTGGAGGATTAATCGGAGGATATAATAATTCTGTGCTATTTGATTCTAGACCAGTCTCCGTATCATCCCATTTCCAGCCGCCATGGTGGTTCGATATGTTCGCCCGTTGATTTTACGCATAAAAGACAGTGTCAGACCCCTCTGAAGTTGCTCCGGTTCCGAAAAAAATAATAAATAGAGAAAAGTCTCCATGTGAACCTCGCCGTCTGAAATGGCTGTGCGGGTTCACAAGGAAGTCGGGTGCTTCGCGCCCTTTGCTTGACGACGCCAGCAAGCCACACCTACCACTATCGCTGCTATTACTGGAGCCAAGTATTAACAATAACAACAGCTCAAATTCAACTATAAAGGCCGAGTGTCCGCAACGTTTCATAGCTTTCTCCTTGTCAACTCATCATCCCACTCCATCATTCCATAAAACAACAACTCAACTTCACTATTCTACTATTCTACAATGGCTGCCTATTACGAAGACTCTTCCCTGTTCCCTATGGAGGGCGGCTGCTCCTGCGGTTTCATCCGCTACCAAGTCACCAAAGCCCCTATCGTCGTACACTGCTGCCACTGCACCTCCTGCCAGCGCGAAAGCGGCGCGGCCTTCGCCGTCAACGCCATCGTCGAGTCCACCTGCCTGAAGCAGCTCTCCCCCAGCCAGCCCATAGTCCCTGCTGGCGGCCAAGGAACAGTTCCCCCCGCCCCAGCTTTCCCGCTCTTGTCGCACCCGCCACGCGGGGAAGACTTGCCCGATGACGACCTACCCCTTCGGTATGCCTTAATCGACCGCCCGGACGACGCGCCAGCACCGAGGCGCGTTACCCTGCCGACCCAATCTGGGCGTGGTCAGTCCGTCGCCCGCTGCCCGAGCTGTGGGGTGTGCGTCTGGAGCCACTATGGAGGTGCGGGTGGATATTTTGCTTTCGTCAAAGTCGGCACCCTTGACGAGGCGTGGAGGGTTAATCCCGACGTCCACATTTACACGAGGAGCAAGAGATCATTTGTCACCTTGGATGACGAGGCGAAGAAGTACGAGGCTTTTTATGGTCATTGGAATGAAGTGTATCGTCCCGAATCAATCGAGCGCTGGGAGAAGGTGTGGCCGGAGGTCCAGGCATACCGCGCTGCCGCTGCTGAGAGGGTGGAGAAACAGAAACAGCAGGACTGAGGCTGGATCTAGGGTTTAGTGTTAGAGTCTGGAAGTTGTTTGTCATGTTTGTCCTAGTGCACTCAGCACCTGTCTAGCAACGTGCACTGGGCTGCATTATAACTTGGGTAGTTTTCAGGAGAAGATAGCTCATTCTGGAACGTCCTCCTTCCTCGCCATCTTCCCGAATAGGTGATTACGCCGGTAGTTCCTTTTGAATGCTAGAGTTATAATGCCTCATTCTAATGAATGTCTTAGCAAGCCGTCATGTAATCCCGGCCTATCGTAGCGTTTCAGCGGTGGCCTTTTAATGCTAATAGTCAGAAGGATTAGATTTAGTCCAATTATGGACCCCCGAGCCAATCTTGTCGAGTCCACCAATCGGTTTCCCCCTCTCCATGGTGGTTGCCGAGAGTAAGATGCAGCCGCCAGAATGGGGACCTCAGTAGCCAAATCCACCCCAGTAATTGATATCTCCGGAGTCCCGCGCAAGTTCCTAGCCGCAGTCCTTTGAAATGTCGCTGTCAAGTCTCTTCCGCTCCGTTACCTCACATTTAAATCCTTGCCAAAATCAGTAATACCCATTCCAAAGCTTAACTTGATATCAACATCAGCTCAATAAAGAACACAGTCAGCATGCCACAAGACAACAAGTACATCTACATACTAGCTTCAGCAGTAGGTGAGAACGAATAGATAAGCTCGTATAAAACAGAGGTATCAATACTTACAAATAGAACTAGTAGTAGGATATATTTAAGCAGTAGCTCTTGAGATAATACCTTGCTCCTGGATGTCCTAGCAGTTGGCACCTAGTTAACACTAAAAAGAAACTCGGATTCAAGGGCACGGACCCGGCGAGGTGAGTAGGGAAGGAGTTTTAAACCTTGTAATACAGTAGCTTTGGAACGTACTATCTTTTTTTGAAGTGTTAATTCTCGAATATGTTCTGCAAGCCACCTATCTACTGGGGCAGAGAAGAAGAACGTTGGAGCATGTACTATTTCCTTCATGAGAGGTGTCAAGTTTTATTTCCGGTAGATAGACAAACACAATGAGTCAAGGTTGTCCTCCTGCGAGGGTGTACCATCAGCCTGGCTGTCACTCGCCAATGGTATTTGGCCCCTAAATCCTCACATACAAAACATTCCTTCCTAAACTAGATTTTGATTTATTGCCTGATCTGCCTTGAACCAACAGGATCTCGAAAGATCGGCCCACTGCCTGTGTAGGATCCCGAGGGAGTCACCAACTTCTTCACGAGAGATTATTTCGAATTTCAACAAAAATTCAAAATTATACTGAGAGTTAATCTATCGGCTAGGTTGTACGAAGGTGTAGGCTTAGTCTTGGCGACCTTTACAACTGCCTGGGAGCACGGCTAAGAGGCTCCCAGTGCAATATCTAAAAGCCTCAAGGCGAGGGTGTGAAGACCTCCAACTAAATCATCTCAGTCGCTATGTCTTGTCATTACATTCTGTGTTTGATCCGGCTGATCCACAAGATACACAATGCCTAGTAATCTCACCTCTCATTTCTTAGAAATACATTGTTAGAGGTTCCCATCCAGCCATTTCACACCACTTATTCAAGTAATTATCAACTTCGCATGGCTAAAACATGATAGTGAGTCGAAGGCGATATCAGAGTCTCGCCCTCTAGCTTATAGATCGACAGCCTAAATCCATAGCCCTCGAGTAACACTCATCCCAATCAGCTCCATTATGGTGCTCGCTACCCCGGGGCTGACCCGCCAGGCCTCCTAATGCATTTCGCTCTTCTCCATCCAGAGATACTTCCGACCTTACATGATGGAAAAGCAAAATGCCATCCTAAAACTACACAACCATACCCGCCTCTCTAGGCCCCATCACCTTAGCAGACGGCCCAAGATCCCTCCACCGGATGGGGATCATGGTATTTAAGTCTACTTCGTATTTGATTTCGTGACGTAGCTGTTGCTGAATATAGTAAAAATTGAGACAATCTTAGGTACGATGGAGAGGTCAATGTCACCTCTGTTTCCGACACCATTGGTTCACGGATGAAACCCACTCAAGCTCAACATTGTTCTTCAAGCCCATGGTGGCTTGCATCGATGGCGCAGGTACACGGATTTCTTGACTGCTTCAATTGCATGTAGCATTCATTCCTCGTTCCTGGACAGGCGAGCGTGGATGTGGGCACTGGGCAGATTTCTGTGTGCTCAAAACTTGGCCATGCAACGCTAAAGCTTATTTTTTTTATTTCTTCCTTTTTTTTTTCTTCAAGCAAACAAGAGGGGATACATTGACGGCAAGCAATATGATACGTTTCCACGCGATTTGCATGGAAACAGGAAAGGAACGCAAAAAGAAAAAGACAGAAACGGGAGGATACTCGGTCCATCTCAGCAGTACCACTCCCCGCTTCACCTCACGTGGGCTAGCCCGGACAAGCCGGAAACAAGTTAATCTGATGCGTCAAGGTTCGGTCGGCGACTCGGACCAGTTCCAAGTTACCAACTGCTTATTTGGGAACAAGAGCACTCGGCCAGCCTGGCCATCGACTGATGGTGGACTACCCCATACAGGCCAGCTTCCCCGCAGAAATGTCACCGCGACGTCCATTCGCTCCCCGATCGGGATAAGAGCCGTCCGCTTTCTTGTTTCCTCGACGAACTGCCCAATCATTGTGTTGGTCTAGAAGTAATCTACTCCACCAGATGAATCTGGCTCTTACTTCGTACGGGTTACCGTCGAGGTCCGCGTGGGTGCGGATCCGCAAGTGGGAATTGATGCACTGTGATAACAGCGGGATCGCTGATTGCCCCTTTTTATTATCTAAAGCGAATTGGTACACTTCCGGGGTTGGAGTGTGCGCAGCGGATCCGAACCGTCGCCAACCGCACCTATGAAACCTGAAGAGGACTTTGTACGTACTCCGTACTCCGTATTCTACCCATGCCCACTACATACTCCGCGCACTACCCATGCAGTGGCCATGCACTACTCCGTAAGGCAACGTCTAGACTAGAATCAGCACTAGCGTCGACCTGTAGTTGAAGCGTCAGGGCGATGATTTGCACGTCCTTTTGTCTTCCCCCCGCGTGTTAAACCCACTAACTAACGTGTACTGGCGTGTGCTCTCTGCGGGGTAGCACCCGAAGTCAAGCCAGCCCGTTCGGTGTTAAGGAATGAGAGATTGGCTGCCCCGCAACGATGCACGGCTCATAACGCAGGGCGCACGAGGAGACTGGGAATCTCCCTGTCATCTGGCTTCGTGATGGGCTCTGCAACGTGAGACACGGATGAGGACTGGCGCGATCTTACTTCCCCGCAGCCAATTGCAGCGAATCGGAGCTATCTTCTCCACACGCATGCCTTGCATATCCCTCCTCCCCTGCCCTAGTACTTTCCATCCTCCGTTACTCACTATACATACGTCCTTGAAAAGAAGAAAAACAACTCGTATACTATGACTTGAAGCTCTGTTAATACAGGTGGAACCTTGCGGAAAATGCGGGGCTCCGCACTCCTACGTCGTAAGCTCGCCTTCGCTCTAAAGGAGAAGCTCAACCCCGTGCGGCAGATCCTGCAGTCTAATAATGGCCTGATCCACTTGGCTCGGAGCTATGCCGAGCTCCCCACACGATGTGTTGCTCCTCATACACACATGCAGCTAGCTACGGACGAACGGTTCAGAGCTGCGGCGTACACAGTATTGATCTTTTTGGAAGGGGTGAATTCAATGGCAGAGTGTTGAACTGTGAACCTAGAGATTGGAGAGCCTCTGTGTACTGCAACTGCTTATACCAGCCCCCCGGATGAATGGAACTAAAACCGACAGCTTCACTTCTTCTCAAGGTCTATAAAGAGGACTGGCAAATCCTCCCTCGAAAGCTTATTTTTTTCCCAGTCAAGCTTATCTGTTCTCTCCTCCAGCGGCTTCGTATTACTACTCGACTTGTTCCTGTGATACCCAGTACAATCATCTCCTTTACCTCAAACCTCCAATACCTTTTGTTTTTACCTTACCTTACAATGGCCGCCCCCGAGATTCCCACGGAGCAATGGGCTCAGGTCCTCGAAAAGACTGGTGGACGTAAGTAGAGATAGCTTCCATACTCACTCCTTCTCGATTTATAGGCTGGTATCCGGCATCTAACAGACAACCCTTTTTAGCCGTCGTCTACAAGAAGATTCCCGTTCAGAAGCCCGGCCCCGATGAAGTCCTCATCCATGTCAAGTACTCCGGCGTGTGCCACACAGATCTCCACGCTGTAATGGGTGACTGGCCACTCGCTACCAAGCTTCCCCTCGTCGGCGGTCACGAGGGCGCCGGCGTCGTTGTCGCTAGGGGCGAGCTTGTCGACAATATTGAGATTGGTGACCAGGCGGGCATCAAGTGGCTTAATGGTTCTTGCTTGCACTGCACATACTGCCGGCAGGCACACGAGCCTCTCTGCACCAAGCCCCTCCTTTCCGGTTATACCGTCGACGGCAGCTTCCAGCAGTATGCCATTGCCAAGGCCGCTCACGTCGCCCGCATTCCCAAGGGAGTCTCTCTCGAGGCTATCGCCCCTGTGCTTTGTGCTGGTATCACCGTGTACAAGGGCCTGAAGAAGTCCCACGCCCGCCCCGGCCAGACTGTCGCCATTGTTGGTGCTGGTGGTGGTCTTGGTAACATGGCGCTTCAATACGCTAAGGCCATGGGTCTCCATACCATTGCTATCGATGGTGGTGAGGAGAAGGAAAAGGCTTGCAAGGAACTTGGTGCTGCGGCGTTTGTCGATTTCACCAAGTCAAAGGATATTGTTGCCGATGTCAAGGCTGCCAGTCCTGATGGCCTTGGCCCTCACGCTGTTATCCTCCTCGCTGTGTCCGAGGGTCCATTCCAGCAGGCTGCCGACTACGTCCGCCCGTTCGGCACCATCATCTGCATCGGATTGCCGGCGAACGCTTACATCAAGGCCCCCGTGTTCAGCACGGTCATCAAGATGATCAAGATCAAGGGCAGCTACGTTGGCAACCGACAGGATACCGAGGAGGCAATCGACTTCTTTGCGCGTGGGCTTATCAAGTGCCCATACAAGGTTGTCGGTCTTAGCGAGTTGCAGTCGGTGTATGATATGATGGCGGATATGAAGATTGTTGGCCGGTATGTCGTTGACACCAGCCGGTAAATTCGTGTGTGGGATATGAGCAATGTGGGTTGTTACGGAACGGTGTTGAGGAGATGCTGGCGCTAGGTTTGTGGGATGTCTATGAATGTTGAATGTCTTTGGGAGGCTGTTCATGGGAAGAGACTGATGTATATCGATTTGATTGATTGAATGAATGAATGAAAGAAACGCAATTGAGCGGTGATGGCATTATCTCGACCTCCCTCCTGCTAGCACAAGAGTGTTACCTTGGGTTGTGATGTTGGTTCCATTCGATGATGCAACACAGGGAAGAATCTAATCGGATCTTGCCCATTTCAGCCCCTCGCCTATACGTCTGTTCGGCGATCGGTGATGTTAATTGCTGTGAATCGAGGGGCTCACATCATCGGGCTGGATATGGAATATGAAAAACCTTGTTTAGCAAGCAAGAAGCCAGACCTCGTTTGAAGAAGAGACTGGGATTTGGCAACCCGCTATTTACCGCCCACTTCGAATATCTCTGTTGGCGACAAAAGGCTGTATTGGGAGAATAGAAAAAGACTGGAGAGCTGGCTACTGTAAATTGGAACAACATGTCACTGACGACGAAGTGTATAAACATGACAGGGAAGAAAGAAAATATATCGCCTCATCTTGTAGGTCTGAAGCTACGGAATTCCGTTCTCCATATTAAATTTCCTAGCCCACTTCCTCCTAGTCACATTACAGCCGAGATCATGCAGTAGTTGCTTTGCGGACCGAAGTTTCTATAGGTGTCCTCAACTCGATAACTCGTCATTGGCCGCGGATATGCTACCAATAAGCATCTCGGAGACATCTCCGTCGCAGTGGCGTGTGTCAACAATATCACTAGATTCCTGTTAGTTGCATAGTATGGCAGCAAGACATGGGCGCAACACTTACTAGGCTCCTAGGTCAAACTTCTTCACGAGATCATCGTCCAAATACCTCACGCGTTCGGCCGCCTGTCGATTCGATTTGTCACCGAACCGTATAAATTGAATCATGGTAGCGCTGGTCGGCAGATCTCCTTTCGATAGTCGTTTAGCCTCCGCTGCGATGCATCGATCGACCCCCGGGTCTCCCTCCTCCCACACAGCATCGGTCAACACATAGATACTAACAGGCCTGGCGGCACACCCCGGTTTCGTTCTGTGTGGAATGCTATGAAGAAGCTCTCCGAGACACTTCGCCATGTTCGTCGTACGGGCAGAGCGGAAGCTGTGGTCCCGTATCGCGTCTTCGATCCCGGTACTTTTTTTGTGCTTTTGGCATTCGTTCATTTCCGATGAAAAATACAACTCCATGCCATCAGGATCTGAGTGCTTTACCGCGTAAGCAATGACTCGGGCGGTCTGCTCAACTTTGCTTTTATGGTGGGACATAGATCCGGCGTCGTCTATCAGAAAAATCTAAGACATAAAGGTTAAAATAGTGATGTCTTTGGCAATATTGCAGGAGAGTGACAGCAGTTACCTGATCGCGGCCTCCCATTGAACGGACTTTTCCAAGAGCATCATTTAGTTTGCGAGATTCATCGTCGAACTCATGTGATCGAAGAATATGTATCGAAGATTTTTTCTGCAGGAGTTCGTAGAATCTTCCGACTGTGACTATAGATCCCGCGCTCCTTGTTCCAGCCGAACTTGGACGCCTCCCGGTTGAGCTGGGGCTGGAATCACCATTGGCGCCACGGTTGTCCCTAGGCAATGCTGAGGGGGTTAGGTGGGGGGTTAGGAGAGAGTTCTGGCGGTTCCGTGAGTTTTCAGGGCTGGGATTCCTTTGTTCTATACCATCTGCGATGTCGCTATTGACTGAGGAGTATGAGTCTCGAACGCTCGATCGAGTAGATTTTAGGATACCACCAGTGGTGCTGTGCCTAGAAGAGGCACGCTGGGGATCTGCATCAAGGGTTCGATGGGCGCTCGAAGGCGAAGGAGATTGTGTCAGGGACCTCCGTTGAGGAGTGCGAGGCTCTTGGATTGTATGGACCCCTAAACCCCGGACGTAGCTCGCGGGCTGGCCCCTGCGAGGTGTTTCCTGCAATGGCACTGGAAAAGGATGCCCACTGTTTTCATTGCTATACATTGGCGAGGGTGATTGGACCAATGCAGAGGGAGAAGATGCCGAGATGCGAGATGGGCGGAGCTCGATAGCATCGCGAATTTCTCCGAAGAGATATTCCGGGTCAAGCCGGCCAATCTGCATGTGGGACTTGTCTCTCTGGAGCATTCTCTGTAATATAAGCTCGCTAATCTTGACGGAGATTTCGTCTTCAGCTAGCTTATTTTCCAGAGCACGCTCATGCATGATAGAGACGGCCTTCAGTCGGTCATGCCCGTTATGGAAGCACGAGTCGTACCCTTTTTTGTAAAGCTCGAGGGACCCGGATTTGATTTCTTTAGACCGTTCCTCCCTATACACTTCACGTCCGTCCTCTCCCAGGAATGACCATATCAGAGCGTCGCTGAAAACCGCCCCCAGCGCCCATACATCGATGGTTGGGCTGACCCTGCGAGGGATTTTGGTGCCATGCTTGGGAATGCACTCGGGGGCCACTATATCATCAACAAGTCAGCGACATCTTACCAATCTAGAGTAGTGCTACTAGACGTTCTACTTACGATATGTGCGGTTCATGTTTCCGTCATTATACCGCTTTTGGCCGGTATCCCTATCGCTCCCACGTAACCGATTCATATGGGTCGCCCCAAAGTCGCCGAGTTTGAAACGCGCATCGTAGAAATCACCTGATGATTCTGGGACAACAAAAATATTGGCGGGATGGACGTCTTGATGAATCCTACTCGCTGTAAGTAGTTGGCCCGGTAAGTTGTATGGCAAGGCACACTTACCCAGACAAAATCTCGTGCTCCCCAACATCCATCTCATGGATTAGATGTAGCGCGAGCAGTAGCCCGGACATCCTCTTCCAAAACGTCACGAATTGTTCTAACCTTGTTGGGGGGTCCACCTGCTCAAAGAACTGCAGAAGGGTACCGCTTTCCGCATATTCGAGGATCATGGTATGTTTTCCATTTTGGCTGAATGATCCGTAATAGGCGAGAATGTGTTCTCTGTATCGGCCGTATTCCCTCTCTGGAAGGTTGGCGTAGGCGGTGGTTTCCATGTCGAATTGTTCCTTTGCGTCTTGATCTGTACCGCAAGTTTTAAAGACCGCAAAAAGATCCTCCAGTATGGTTGAGTCAGAGCCGTCCAGTCCGTCAGGAGCTATGACACGACTCAGGTTGGAACATCCGCCGTTGATTTTGACTTTCCATATTTCAGTTGGGTCGCCGTCAGACCAGTTGCCCAGCTTGCACTCATAAGTTACTGGGAGGATAATGCGTGGGTCAAGTTGGCGTCTGTGAAGAGAAGGAAAATTGATTTCTAAGGGGCAGAACATCCACTGCGCCTGCTCGAATTTGGAAAATACTGCGGCCTCCTGCTGGTTATTCAACCACGATGGTGGACGATCAGGGAGGGGCAAATGCTCGTCTTTAATTCCGCGGGTCGTAAATAGAGATATCCTGTTGGGCTCCCCGATGTAGACTAAAATCGAGAAAACGCGAAGAAATTCCTGGATGACCTGCCCAGACATGACATTTTGGGCTTCCCTGTCAGCCTTTCGAAGCACGTCACGCACCTTGTTTTCGGTCCAATACTCTTCGAGAGTCGGGAAGGGTATGTAGTAGGCGTCCTCTCCTGTTCCATCTCTTCCTTTAACCAGCATACTAGGTAAACGTTCTGTAAATTGGTCGGACATGTTTTGTCAAGGCTAGAATGGGAGTATTCTAAAATAGATTCTGAAGTATTATGGTCAAGTGTGTGAGCCTGCCGGTTGAAGGATTGTCGGAGCGCTGGCCCTGGGGACTGCACTTTGTGGGATCATGAATGGCACTCATCAACTAACGACAAGCAACAAGAGTGGACCTGGCGTGGAGGACTCTCGAATGGTAAATTGAGAGATATTGTTAGTGCAAGGGCGGATGTCTTTTTTTTTTTCCTTTTTGTTTGGCCCAAAATCAGGGGAGCGGGAGCAGTTTATGTATCAAGCACTTCGATACTTTGTTGTTGCCAGCCTGTGGGTGGGGGGCGTAAGAGTAATGACAGTAAGGCACCGAACCGTCGAGATTCACGCCCCCCCAGATGGCGTCAATCTGGATTATTCTGCTTCGTCAAATAAAGGCGTACGGGCTGGCATGGGTACAATCAGTGGCCAGCCAGGCCAGGCAACAGCATCAATATTTAAGGCGGAAAGCGGGGTCCCCTGTGCTGGAGGCTCAGAAGCACCCCGTTGATGTATTTCTTTCTTTTCCTACCCAATCGCTTAAGAAGGCTGTGCAGAGACCATAACGGGACGGGGTGGTGGGCGTGGGGAGTGGGCGGGCTCCTACCCCAGGACGATGCGTCCAGGGCGTGGGCGCGGACCATTGACCCAGGAAAAAAAAAGGCGGAAAAGGGCGGAAAACATGCTCGGGATGTCCTGAGGTAGAACTTGGAATGTTGCGCATGTGCCGAAACCTGACCAGCACTACACATATTCCAGTTGCTTTTATTTTATTTTATTTTATTCATCCCCTGTGGGCCACCCAGGATGAAATGACTCGAGGCGAGCGGGAGGAGCCAAGAACAAGGGACGACAAGCCACTCTCGGCTAGATGACCACTGCGAGCTCAATTGTACAATGTGCTACGCCACTATTTTATCACTATCTACTGTCTATATCATCAGTGTATTCATTCCAGCCGTCAACTGGCCTGGCCTGAAACGGCCTGAAACGGTTCGGCCGCTTGAAGGACTCATGGAGCCCCGGCCTCCGTCCTCCGACTCCGCCCCACACCCGTCGCCGTCGCCGTCGCCGATGGCCGGCCCATGGCCCGTGGCCCCCATGACGGGTCAAACCGCCTCATCTCCATACACTTTCCGAGATTTCCTTCTTAAGCAACTCCAAGTCAGCCACCAGCAAAACATAGTGACTGCCATCAAGGGGAAACATATTATGGCGAATAAATTAAACCCTTTTTGGTTGAAGCTCATAGAGTAGCCTGCTTCATCGTCCCATCCGATTAAGCCGCTTTGGAAAAATGTCTGCGCACGCGTTAGATCCAAATTCACCCTGTCGGCCAGGTATGGCTATCGGAGACTTACGGCGATAAAAGTTCCTGGGAGGAACATTAGGGTGACGAAGGTGATGATGTGCATCGAAATGGTTTCCTGCTCGGTCTTGGCGGCGATTTTCTCCATTTTCTGGCCCTGCAGGTGGCCGCTTGTCGCAAAGATGTGACTGACCTTCACGCCACGATATTGGTGAATTTCGTCGAACTTTTCCCCTTCAAAATCAGTGGCAACTTCAGTTGTTGGTACCAAGGAATTACTCACCAGTGATTTTCCTTCCCTCAGCCAACAGATTAGGGATTCCACTTGAGTTTTTCGTACCTCGAGGTTCTTCTCAATCTCCCCAACCTTCCGAGAGAATCTGGCCGCTTGGTGTCCACATTTCATTTTGACCTCATCGCACATATCCTCTCTTGTCATGAGCCCATCGTAGTACTCTCGTATGTCCCGGAGTACTTGCTTGTCTAATGAGATGACGAGCCTCATCTCCTCCAGTCTCTCGCCCACATAAAAAAGCTTCTGAAGTTCTCCAAAGGTAAACCTATCGAGAACGGAAAGGTTGTGAAGTTGCCTGACGTAATTGCCAGTTCGATCATTATCGAAGGATCTTTGATTCTCCGTGCTCCGTGGGCGAATTGGGTGTCCACTCTCCAATCTACCAGAACCGTGCTCCCTGCCGATGACTGCCATAGATCCGCCAATGTTCGTTGCGTTCATATTCAAGCATCCCAACCGCACCGACGCTCGGAACAATCGGCGGATGGCAACCCGCAGTGGTGTTACGCCCGGCCTTGAATCGGTGCCACCATTCCCCGTGACCTGTTTGGTCATCGTGCCTCTCTGTGACATTTGCGACACGATGGCTCTCGGATACTCTTCTGACTCTTCCGCATCTTTGATTTGTGCCGTCTTAGCCTTGAGTATAATCTTGTGTATCTCTTCGTCCATGTAGTTGATGTAATTACGCCAGCTTTCGTCTGCCCACATCAAGAAGATGAGTTGCGTTTCGAGCATCGACGTGAACTGCGCTGCAGCGTCAGCTGGTCCAGCAGGCGGGGACAAGGAGGGGGATTCCTTGATTCTATTCTGCAGCAAGTCGTTCGCCTTGACTGTCATCCAGAGTGCCCTTCCTGTCTTGACGTCAAATTTGTGGTGAACGGCCATCTGTCTGATCTTCCATGGACACTTGCCCTGCCTCAGGTCTCTTTCGTAGGTCTCGGAAGGTTCAGCCGAGCGTAGAATATATGACAGCTGAATATCTCGACCCGAGCGGCCAAGGCGGGATATCTTAAGAACTCTGTCATCGGGGATGTGTAGTGTATCATTGGCATGGAGCCCTGTCATAGAATAATCCAACGACCTCTCAGTGTCTCCGAAAGAGGACAGATAGTCAAGGATGTGAGCATCCACCTGGTGGAAGGCCAAGATCTTGCATAAACTTTCCCGGGAGCAGTTTAAGGGATCTCGCGAGTCGTTGGCCTTGATGAAGCTGGTTGCCATGATCAGTTTCTCGCCCTTCAGTAGATATACCATATTGTCCGGTGGGTTACCGGCGTTTTGCCTTCGTTTGGTGTTTACTTACACATGACGGCAGAGGGGATCGGCGTGGCCGCTAAGGAGGTGCGTCTCAAGCTCGCTGCTGTTCGTGATGCTTGCACGCTGATACCCTATTCTTCGATTAGCTCGGATTACTCCAGGCACGATGCGAACTGCCTACTTTGACAGCCTTCGTAAAGGTCGAGGAGGACTAGGCTCTCCGAGCTAGCATCGAATAGGCGGGTCTCGTTTTTTGTCAGGGAATCACGATACTCTCGTAAGATATAACTTGGTGCGCTCGACTGCAGCAAATTGACAGGGTATTCACGCCAATTCCTGCATCGGTCGAGGAGGTTGTCGTGGATATTGATGTGCATCTGTGGGTGCATCCTGGATTCCTGGCAGTATTGAAATTACGGAATAAAATGCCCCGTCTCCTGTTATATTGGTGTGATGAACATGCATTTGTCCGAAACAGCGCGCTGGGGTACAACTTATAAACCAAACGATGTCCTCTACGTCTAGCTTGCTAGAGAGGGGGAGAGAAAAAAGCCTTGGCTCGAAGTGTAATATTTGTTGCCTATGTCAAAAACAAAGGATACAAAGGCACAAAAGACGGAAGAACGCAGTCTCAGCTCCCAAGACGAACAACGAAGGGCAGCGGAGTGGGGGAATCGCCTAGGGCACAGGTGCATGACCTACGCCAGGGCTCGGCCTCTAGCGAAGCCTGGTCCTCTGAGGTACGCCATACAGCCCATTCGGAATCCGGCGGCAATGAACACACCAATGAAACAGGACTTCGTCCCGGCACAGCGCGTGGAATGGCCCATCCCTCGAAACACACCACCGTGGCTCAGTCCGGTTGGATTACTGAGGTGGTTTCCACTCAGTCTTACGCCTCAAGCGGCGTATTCTTTGCCTGTGTTCCTGCGTGGGGGGGCGAAAAGCGTCAGCAGATCAATAGTACTCTTTCGGATACGAACGAGGCTTGACACACGGGAGTCAGCTCCATGCCATCGGGCAGGTCGAAGACGTAGTTCTCGCTCTTGGACTATCCTCATAGGGTCAGTCCCATGCCTGCCTCTGTTCAGCATTGTTGTGCAAAGCTCAATCTGTGGGGTGGCTATGCTACACTCTCCACTTACTTCGGCAACAATGGTGGGGTCGTTAAAGGTGTACCTGAGCCACGCTTCCAACACACTTTTATCCAGATTGTAATTGGGAAATGAGGGCTGTGGCATCTCGATGGGAGTAGTTCTGAATGAGTGTGGGTCAGCGTTTGTTGGGTCGGTGAGCGAACAGGAAGGAAAAGGACTCAGGCCTATTGTCGGCGTCCTAGGATGCCACACAGATTTTATTATTCTCATTACTACAAGCAGCGTGAATTGCCATTGAGCTACAACTTGGATGACCGCCAGAGCCGCTTCCTTACTTTGACCGGGCGTATGAGTTCTCTTGCCCACATAAGATGAGGGTGGCAGCAGCTTATTCAATATTTCCAAGAGCCAATGAGGGCGGCTCCAACATTCTAACCGAGAGTACATGTGCATGAGAGATATGCATAAAAGTGACCTAGGGACGCACCCAGAGGCCGGAAGAAAGACGCCAAGACCTGCAGTCCCGCCTGAGATTGGTATATCTACAGGGTCGCATAAGGCGGCATTAGAGTGGCCCCAGAAACAGCACCCGCCCTCTGTACAGCCTCTGCACTTCTAGGTTTCTCAGTAGGCGGCTTTCGGGGCGCAGATGGCGCAGGTGTAGATGACCTCGGATCGGTGTTGCTTTTTGGACAAGGCTCCGGTGGCAAAAGCCCCTCGCGGAATGGAAAAGGAAAAAGGTGGGGGGCTAGGTCTGCGGTGTGACCCAATATATAAGTGTTTCCCAGTGTTTGATTTGACCGTATTCAGCCCAAGAACAATGCGCATATGCGCATTCTATCACACCGGGCTGCTTTTCTTGCCCTCTCGTTGGCAGATGGAACATCGTACCCCTCTCCACCAAATACTTGGTACATATGGAAAACCACACATGTGCGGGTTCTCGGCTTCGGGTAGCCTTCTTCACTTTCAGCACTGAGAGACTAAGGCCTGAGGAGCATAGTTGGCGGCAAGTCTTGGATCTTCACGTCTCAAGCTCCCAACCCCCGCCCTTGGAGTTCAAAATGTCCTGATGTGCCATGTTCCTCCCCTCTTCTATGCTAACAGATCTGACCTCTTCAAGGAATCCTCCGATTTGTCAAGACACACTGGCCCTATTTCGAGACGTCACTTGCCATTGGGCAACATCAGCATGCGGCCCTCTCTGATTCTAGAGCAGTACCGAGGGGTTTTCTGAAATCATATGGGAGACGGTGTTGGATAGAATATAGATCTGAAGTAGTCCTAAATTGCCAAGAGTCCCATGTTACTCGTTTTTTTGGCACATTTAACTTGGCGGTCTTTCCTTCCAGACGGTGCTCGGTCATCTTCGAAATGGCGTTCGGGGGCCCACTTGAAGTATATGAATGACCGGTGTTCCCCATGCCAATCTTTGATACGAGGAAATATGAGAAGTTCTCTCTAAACGGTATTTATGAGAAGATCTGAAATTCTGTATGCAGAGTACCATTCAGACTTGGGCATGGCAGATATTTCTTCCGTCAACTTCCTCACGACATCGACCGCTTCATTCCCTAACAGCCCGAGCTAACGATCTTTCTCAATACGGCACCTTGTCCCGGACCCGAGACAAGACAACTGTCACTATTCGCCACGCCAATAGTAGCGAATTCTCGGCAGCTCTGTGAAGATCTTGGGAGCCGACAGGGCAGTCAGAACTGTCGAGGAATCCCTCATAAAATATACTAATAATGCTAATCCATAATTCTATCGCTTTCTTAGACCAGAGCCCATTGCCCCCGCCGTGAACGCCGGATGTGCGGTTTACTGTACAATAAGGATACGACCTTCATAGGGGCTCAAGACACCATCACTACTTGGCTTGTCCGTCGTCGATGCGAGAATCTTCAGAGACTCGGGATCTTCCGTTACCTCCTTCACCTCCTCGTGCCAGCATATGTGCTCCTTGGAAAAGTTCATGACAACGAGAATCCGGTCGTCATCGCGCTGCTTGGTATAGATGAATAAATGCTCATGGTCTGGCCTGATGACGGTATAAATGCCATAAATGAAGGTATTGGCGTGTTTCTTGCGAAGCTTGATCATTCGCTTCCAGAATTCCAAAACACTGCCATCGTCGCCTATTTGCGAGGCGACATTGAGCTCGTTGTTGAGGGGGTGGAGCGCAGCAACAGGCTGGGTGTCGGAGAATCCGAAATATGGGGCATTCCCGTCCCAGGGAATAGGCATGCGGCCATTAAATCGACTCAAGTAGCGTACCGCCGCGGCAGCTCTGTCTAACGCCTCCTGATCATCACCCCGGGTCTTCACGACAAAGTCGTACCAGTAGTTACTCTCGACATCCTTCATCTTGTCCAGCGGGAAGTCCTGCGGAACGCTGACCATTCCGATCTCTTGGCCTTGGTACAGAAACAAAGTGCCCGACATCGTCGTTTGCAACATGGCCAAGAGAATTCCGGAAGGAACTCTGTATTCTGGACTGTCATTGCCAAATCTGCTGATGCTACGGGCCTGGTCGTGGCTTTCGAGGAAACTGGCAACCCAAGCATCTGAGCCGTTCATGACTTGTTGAATCTGCGACCAGCCGTTCTTCCACTGCGACAGCCGAAAGTCCTTGGGGGTGACTTCGTACTTGCGGCCGGGGCCCATGCCGACACCAACAACTTCAAACATGAAAGCCATGTCGAGCTGCTTCTTCTCGCCGGAGAGGTACCCCAACACGTCATCCCTCCCACAAGTGAAGGGGAGTTCGCCCGCACTGATAACATTCAGTTCTCGCAGCTTTGTGCCAATCTGTAAAAGGTAGTCGTGGATCCGAGGTCCATTGCAGGTCAGGGCAACCGGTATTTGCCACGGCCAGTCGTTAAAGACCACGGGAGCGTCCGGAAGCCCGTCGGGCTTGCTGAGCATGTTGGCGGCATCGACGCGGAATGAATCGACGCCCCTGTTCACCCAAAATACAATCGCGTCCTCGATGATGGCCTTGCGCATATCCGGATTATCCCAATTCAAGTCGGGTTGTCCGATGGTGAATAGATGCAAGTAGTATTCCTCGGTTGTTTCATCCCATTGCCAAGCGCTATCCTCGCCAAATACCGACTTCCAGTTGTTAGGAGGTATTCTGTTTCCCTCGTCGTCATATTTAGCCGGCCTCCAAAAGTACCAGTCACGCTTGGGGCTGTCCTTGGATGACCGGGATTCTAAGAACCAGGGGTGCTTGTCGGAAGTGTGGCTGATGACAAGATCTAACATGACGTGAAGCTTTCTCTTGTGACACTCTTCGATGAGCCGATCCATATCTTCGAGTGATCCAAATGGCGGGTAAACGTCCTTGTAGTTCGAAATGTCGTAACCCGTGTCGATCTGAGGGCCGTTGTACATAGGGCTCAGCCAGACCACATCGACTCCGAGGGACTGGATGTAGTCCAACTTTTCCATGATGCCTCCAATGTCCCCGACCCCATCGCCGTTAGAGTCCTTGAAGGACTGGGGGAATATTTGATACACGGTGGCTTCTTTCCACCACTCTGCACCAGGTATGACTGGCGCCTTCATGTTCCTGGCGGACATGATGCTGGACGGGTGATGTGTGTTTTCAATGGATAGGGGGTTCAACGGTAACGATGATGAATCCAGTTGGTAAGCGGGGGGGTTAAGTTTTAAGTTCAGGGTTTTAGGTTTGATAGGGCTTTACTCCATAGGGAATGATCAATGATGGACAATCAGCCTTTATTTATTCTAGACCTCGAGATGAAGAGAGCAATCCTGTTCGGTCAGGCCATGACGCGCCTGTCAGATCCACTCGTGCGAGTCGTGCCTTATCGGCGAGTACCTCTCGCGGAACATATTGAAGTTCGCACCTTCTAGAATCTAGATTCTGCTCAACCGCACCATATGATCCGTATCCTATAGCGACTTCATTTAAGCTTTGCACCGTGCTACGAAGTACCCACAAAAAAAATGACGACACTTCAATGCTTCAACACTTCAATTGAGTAGGCGCGTCAGGGAAAATGTTCTCATTTCGACGTCATCAAGCCTCATAGAACGCAATTGGCTGGGCAGTCGCCACTTGAGCTTGTGCAATACAGAGAGAGAGAGAGAGACAAGATTCACAAGAGACATGACCGCTCATGCGCACACGCATACGTCAAATACTCTTGCAAGTTGTAACAGAAATCTCATGAAACGCCAGGGGATTTTCGTAAAGAAAATAAGGTCGAATTCCATTTTCAGGGACATGAAATGGTTCGAATTATCTGCCAATTGCCATCTATGTCATGACTTCGTATTCTTCTGACCCTAAGTTTTTAAATGGAGGTTTAGCTGCTCCCCTGCCGTCCAAGCATTGGCATTTATGAGACATCTTTTAAGCAGCTACCTCTCCATCTCCATCACATGTCACAAGGGCATCATCAAGTTCTGGATCATCAGGTGTGGCGCCTACCTTTGAGGACAGAAGTCCAATGCCTTGGACTCCAGACCTTAACCGGCCATTTCCGTTTCCCTACCTTTCCCGTTAGTAATGACGTCTTCAAGTTGTGCCGCTGAAGATTCGCACCATGGGCCGCACGCTCAGAATGTGGATCTCTCAATCTTCAGAAAACGTCCGTTCGAATCCAGAATCATCAAATATTCTGGTACAGCGACTATGTTGTAACGGGACGCTAGATTATCTCCCAACTTGCTAACTCCCAACCAGGCATGCTATGTAGTCTCATCACCAATCCTCATCGTCACCATAATCATAGCTGCCACTCTCACTGTCATCGTCGTCATCGTCGTCATCCTCCTCATCCTCCTCGTCGTCCTCATCATCGTCCTCATCGTCATCACAGTCACAATTTTCGCAGTCTTCACACTGACACCCACAATCACAATCCTCACAGCCACATTCACAGCTCTCGCAGCGGCACCATTCCGGGCAAGTATCCCCGCAACCAACAGGATCGCAGTCCCTGCAACAGGAACAGTCACCATCATCATCATAGTTCTCACAGTAAAGCCAATGCGGGCCATGATCCTGGATGAACCCATGCCTTCCCCCTTCGTTACGGGGTTCCTGTTGATATGATTTGGTGAGACCGTGAGTATGACCCCCTTCTTCAGTTCGTGATTAAACAACATTGAAATCAAGATCACTTACACAAGGTGACTGGCCACTGTGTGCAGTTGTACAGCGCGTAGTTCTCGGCCAGTATTTCATTTGCTCAGGGCCCTCCATCATTTGCTTAAGTACTCAAGTCAGGAAGGGAGTCTTGTTGGGATGCAGCGCCTTTGCTATTGCGTGGCAGAATTGCCTGAAAACGGCTGGAGAATGTCGAAAGAAAGGTAGTGGTGTACTGATCCGCGAACGCGCGGAGGGGACTGCGATACATAAATAATGGAGGCGCGCTAAGCTACGCACCAGGCTGAGGGCGAGAATTACCAGTCATTTTTTCACAAGGACGCCTTACGACATCGTATAAACCGGGACAAGTGGTGGAGAGTGGGTCGAGAATGCTGGATGAGGGACATCACGGGCATCCATCTCGCCGTGAAGCACCGGGGAATGATAGATATTACGTCTCATTCGCTGGCGACACCTGCACTCGTGAGGTTTGGACTCGGAAACTGGCTTTATCCATGCACAATGTGAGGATCACCAGCAAGCCGTGCAGCAGGATACAAGTAGCGAGCCAATCGCCTCGCGCTGATTTTTCAAAGTACATTGCATCATTCTCCTTTTCCATCAAATTTTCGATGCAAGAGGGAAACCAGCACCATCCTGGTCACCAGGCTCTCCAATCCTCAGCGGCTGCAACTATTCCGATTAGTAAATTCATCCCGGATATAGTTCTAAAGCATTTGCCTGTTAAAATAATGAAATGTGATAAGAAAAAAAGGTGAGCAAAACTATGCAGTTCAAGATAGCAGCTTCCGAGACAGACCTCTGTTCATATGCGGCGCCGTATCTAGGGGTGGGAATCCCCACTCTGAAGACAATGGTAGCATGACACCCTCGGCGGGACAAGCCTATTTCCAGCTGTCCTATGATCTTTCTTCAGAGGAGTGCATGGCACGGGTAAGTGGGGACGATAGTCGGCTCTGGTTAATATCAACTCCTACATAAACTTGCCCATCGTGGATGACCGGTATCCTTTTTCAACTACTGGGCACCCAGATACTGTCCAGACTATGTTCCCGTTATACTCAAGTTCTGGAGCAAACTAAACCCAACCCCGGCTAGCCGTCTAAAAGTCTCCCATGCCAACTAAAAAATTGCATGTACCTAACGATATAGATAAATCTAACACCGCAATCAGAGCGTGCAACCCTCTGGCGTGAATATTGAGCAACATGCCGAGGGCATACTCGTGATATTAACACGAAGACGGAGACCCGACTACTTGGGAGTCGTGTCGAATTACTTAATGAGCGGACTGATCTTATATTGAAGACTTTAAAAGTATGTGGGGGTTGGGTGTAGAACTCCTCATCCAAGTGAATGTGGGAATGTAACATTTGAGGATGCTCATGAGCTGAAGTGGGTCGTCCTGACAATAGTAAAGATACAATCCACTTTCCTTTTGAAAGTATGGTCTCTTGCATCAAAGTCCCCAAACTAAGCAAAGATGTACATAGGATGGTTTGGAAGATAAGAGCCGGGGTCATTGAAACGGAGGCCCCTATCGAGATCGCTGATGGACTGGAGTTCCTCGGAAGTCATGTCGAAGCGAAAGACATCGAGGTTCTGCTTAAGCCTCTCCTTATTGCTAGACTTGGGGACGACCGCAACGTTCCGTTGGGTGGACCAGCGAAGGAGTACCTGAGAAGGAGTGGCCCCGTACTTAGCAGCTAGCGACTTGATAGTGTCATTCTCGAAAAGAATAGAAATGTTCTTAGCCTTCCTAGAAAACACCTCGGGGAGTTCAAGGAAGGACTTTGGGCCGAAGGAGGAGTAGGCGGTGACGACGATGTTATGATGCTGGGCCATCTTAATGAGGTCTGGCTGGACGAGGTAAGGGTGATGCTCAATCTGCAGGGTTGAGATAGGGTGGCGGGCATAGGTCATGACGTCGTAGATAGACTGGGCCTGGAAATTGCTAACTCCGATGCTCCTCGCGATGCCCTCATCAACAAGCCGCTCAAGACACTCCCAGGTCTCGCGGATGGGGACTTTATCCTCCTCAACCGTTCCCTCATCGTCCATCCACCAGGCCTGTTGCTTTTTGTGAGCTCCGTGCTCGTCCCCACGCATGGTTTCCAACCACAACATAGGGCCAGACTGTTTCATAACACGCCGGCACAATTCATCGGAGAGCACAACTTACAGGGTACTTGCGAACCTTGGGGTCAATGTACTTCAAGGCGCAAGGAAAGTGGATAAGTAAAAGATCGATATATCCGAGACCCCACGTCTCATTCTGGCTCTTAACCATATCAATGGCATGCTCCTTGCGGTGGTAGTTGTTCCAGAGCTTTGTGGTGACAAAGATGTCCTCTCGCTTGACAAGGCCCTCTTCGATGGCTCGTCGGATGCCCTCACCGGCCTCAGCCTCATTCTGATAGTCGTAAGCGCCATCAAAGAGCCTGTAGCCAATTTTGATCGCATCATAAACAATATTTGCGGTATTCTCTTTAGGGATCTTCCAGAGGCCGAGACCAACAAGGGGCATTTCCTTGCCGGAAGCAAGCTTGACGGTCCTGGGAGGGGGAACCATTTTTTAGGCGAGGACTTCAAGTCGGGAAGTTGGCGAAGTTCTAGAATGGAGGCGTTTAAAGGGAAATGTCGATATTGGGTAACCGACCGAAACTCCAACAAGCTGGTAGTTGCATTGATATATAAAAATACGCCCACCAACAAGAGAACAAGAGGAGAGGAGAGGAGACAGTCAATCCCAATTGATCATCAACCCCCACCCCTCAAACTATCATAAATCCTAAAAAGCGGGCAACTGGTAACCCATGGTTCTACCAAGTTTAACCTAGATTGTAGAGTTTCTCCTGACGTTGAAAAAAGAAGTATTATACCAAGGCACTTCATAGGGTCGGTCCACTATAAATTTACAAAGGTTAAATTTCAGAGAGGGGGGGGG
>JUDQ01000462.1:0-24043 GCA_000812075.1 Scedosporium aurantiacum
ACTTACTTTTTTTTTTTTTTAAATAATATCAAGATATATATCCTTCTTTTGGATTTAATTGTCCTAGAGATGTAATTGTGCGCCGCGGATTTACTTCATCCACCATCAACGTTTTATTGAACGGCAAAACCATGTTCCGTGACTCCGTGTCTCAGGTCAGTTGGAAGTTGGAAGGCGGGAGGAAGTTGGAGCCCGTTTGACCATTTTGGTACTTGACTACTTCGTGCTTGTTTGTCCCTGGGCTGCTCCTTCCTCCCACTGACTTGTTCCAACATCATTGATCCTCAATTCCAAGTTCCAACTCTCATCCCGAATCTTCCCTAAAGTTCGAGCTGGGAATTGCTCCCATCGCCATTTATTATTAGCCCATTCAGACCATGCCAGGCACGGGCGCCCTGGAAACCTAATTAGGGCTCCGCTTTAATGAGCGTCATCCGTTGATGGCCCAATCAAGCCATCCAATCCCCCGTCGTCGTACCATCTGCGTCGTCGTTTGATAGGGCATATCGTCGAGATACCGGCATATTCTCGCCCGACAGTCGTTGGTCGTTGCTAGAACCATACGATTGCCCAGTCTTGCTGCTCGTCCCACACCAAGTTAGTCTGTTTTTGAAGCTGTCTTTGTTCTTAGTTGCTTGCTAAAACAAAGACAAGGGTGAAAAAAGGAGAACGAAATATACGAAGGAATAAAGGACAAGCAATCCAGTGTACATTCCCAGCCTGGGCTTCCCGGACTGGACATGCCTCGTGACTCTTTCCCCCCTCAGCTGAGCGCTGAACCTCTCCTGCAACCTCTGCCCAAGAAGACTGCAGATACAGACCTAGTCGCAGACCCAAACCCAGATGCAGACGCAGACCTAAATGCAGATGCACCTGCAGACGCAACCACAGACAGGCCTATTTCGATTTCGTACAGCCCGGAATTAGATCCGAGGGCCGCAATGAAGACCGAACCTAAACAAGACACGCACGCGGTCGCACCCGGCGACTGCCACTTGTCCGAACCCCGTAGGACTGCCGAGACCGTTCGGAGAGGAAGAAAAGGTCCTCGCATTCAAAATGACGTGCCAGACGGCCCAAGGCGTGCGGCGTCTCCCAAGACCACGAGTGCTATTAAACGCGAGGTCATGGACGATTTTGGCCCTTCGAAGTCGCAGCCCCCGACAACAAGCGATCGCGAGCCGAGCATTATTGACGAAAGCGACAAGAGCGAACGGTCACCGTCCCCTTCTTCGACGTCGACATTGACAAACTGCTCGTCGCAGAGTTCGACGACAAACGCATCCGGAAGCTCGAGCAGTAGCGGATCCACCATCAGACAAGCATCCTCCACTATGTGTGAACCATCCGACGACGACATGGACGACGTCTCGGAAGACAACAGGCATTCGAAGCGTTCCTCCCGCTCCCACAATTCCCAGTCACCACTCCAATCGCCACCTCCGCCTCTTGCACCCCCGCAACAAATTCGCCGTGGCCGAGAGCGTGAGCGTGGCCGCCCAAACGCCCTCAACTTCCTCGAACCAGACTCCCCCGCCATCACAGTCGAATCTATTCAGAGATCCATCGAGGAGTCCACGGCACGGTGGCGGGGTTCGGGCTCGGGTAATAAAAAGTCCCCATCCACGCGAAGCAGCACGTCGTCCGGCTCGTCGTCCATGCGAAGCGATGTCTTCTCCCTGGGAGACCACGAGACGGACCGAAGTAGCAGCCCCGAGAATAGCGTTGACGGCGACTCCTCAGGCGCAACTCCCTTTTCGTCGTCGAACATCCGTACCCAGTTCGCCACCGATCCGAGGAAAGGCACCACCCCGGCCACGGCCAAGAGCTATGGCACGCCCGAAATGCCCAGGGGCAAAGCGAATCTGCCCCATATTCCCCCGAACGAGCTGCAGCCCCGACTTGGTACCCAGTTCGGCCACGCGAAGCATCTGCCCCGAGCTGAAAAGCTTCCCCTGTCGGGATACCAGCTCCTGGCATCTAAGCTGTCGCCAGGTCACGCCGGCAGCCCGTTGCCGACGATACAGCCGATGTACCGTCGCTTCGAGACGTTGAACCATCGTATTTTGCTACACTTGCAGGACGAGCTGGCCGAGATGGAGGAGCAGTTACATAGGCTCGACACGGCGGATACCCAGACGAGACGGCTGCAAAACTGTATCTTGCCCGCATCGAGGAGGTCGGATTACCTTGCCGGGGGTGAACTTCAGTGGCACAAGACGGACATTCTGGGGAAGATTGGGTTCAAGTTGGAGCAGTACAGTACGAAACGATCTCGCATCGCTCTTTTTTTTCTGCCACGGCATTTTATTATTGCCTCTCATCGTGTAGGGTGACGTTATACGTGTCTGCTAACATCCTTCTTGCTAGACCATGTACTGTCCTCCTTTGAAAAGACTCAGACTATGTCGGCGCCGTCCAAGTCCGAAATCGAAGACTACCGATCTTTTCTAGAGACAAAAAGGCCCATCACCGAGATCGAGACGCGGTTCCTCGACTTCAGCGACGACTTGGTGACAATTGGTCGACCCGCTTCTCCATCTTCCGACCACAGCGAGCGTTTCTCGTCGGGCGCTCCGACGCCCATGCCTCGGTTCCCGGGAGACTCCTCGCCCGCAGAACTTGCCAAAGATCATTCGCATTCTGACGGAGAAGACGAGGTTACCAAGTCACCGCCCGAGCCATCGCACGACGCCATCGACGTCGTCTCACCTCCCCCTTCGATAGATGCTTCGATCCCCTCGTTGGCCGCCGGCCTTGCCGTCTCGATTCTACTTCCCATCCTCGCGTTCCCCACGATACCGGGCCTTCTCGGCCGCATGATGGTCGTCTGTCTCGTGGCCATTGGCGTGTTAAATCCGCTGCTGCAGGCGGGGAATCTAAGGGGTTTGGGGATCGATACCAGGAATGCCGTGATTTGCGCCGCGATATACGGTGGGGCGATGAGTGTTGTTGCGGCAGTGTTTGCTTAGGCTCGAGGGCCCTTGGCGGGACCCTTTATCTCTTTCGTGTTTGTATTATGATATTCTATTGGGTCTATGGGAGGTTTGGGATAAGGATTTCCGGCGTGATGGATTTGGATCGGTATTTGGACATTGGGTATGGCCTGGGTTGTGTTTGGGCGATGGCGTCATTATGGTAATGTGTACACGACTTTTGCATTTTCGGTTCTTTTTCTTCTTTTGAATGAATATTCCTCTCTTATTCTAGGCCACATGAGCTTGTCTGTCTATTTTCTACGTGTTTGGTTTGGTGTATTCCCGACTAACGAACCCTGATTGAGATGATGATATGAAGTGTTTCCCAAGCTCTGTTCGGGCAACGGACTTGTCGATCCCTTCCGACCCGAACACTGACCTGACTCCGATTCCGAATAGTTACGAGCTCCCGGGATGGATACGAAGTTAGAGTTTACTCCGTTCTTAGTCCTATTGGACAGTTTGGAAGGGTTCAGGGTCTAAACTCTAATGTTACCAACGACGTTGCATTTTGTTGCAAGCACTGCTGCTGTTGCTTCGCACAGAATTCCAACATTTGCAGTGTAACCCTGGGATCGAACTGTCCAATCCGGGGAAAGTCGTCGTCCAGGCTAGCCTTTTTCGTGATTTTGCGAGATACTCGGTAGTTTCTGCTTACGAAGTAGGGGCGGAGAAGTAGCGCGGCCATGAAGACTGCTGGGCGACCGCTTGGCGGCTCTATGACTCGATACGTCTAATCGATCTGGGGAGCTATAGCTTCCCTAGGAGTTAGTAGTATAGGGTCGCGATGTACGAGTGATGTTTGTCCTCCCCTGCATACTCCAACTGAGCTGCGCTCTCCGCATGATCAACCGAGAGACAAACTTTTGGGATTTCCTTCTTGAGGCTTAGTGACTATCCATGCTCGGAATCCACCTCTTGGAATGGAAGTGCTTGGATAGTTGTCCGTATTTAGAAGGCGAGGAGCAAAGGGACAACTATCTCTCAGGTTCTGTTCATCGGCTGTGAAACTCCAGGGCCAAGTAGCTAGGACACGCTGCCATGTGGCGTACCTACGTTGTTGGGGAAGGAGACCTTACCGAGAATTGGGAATGCAGGGAGATGAATAGAACGTGCAAGACTTTTTGCGCATGAACCCTTGGCACAAGCACGTCTTGGTGTTTACATGAGCCACGATGTTGCTAGAGCAGTTCTGTCAACTCCTTCAACAGCCGAACGGGAAGATCTCCGGTGATGAACAAAAGGACCTGGCAGGAATACGGATACCGTGAGCCATGGAAGGTGGGATTCTGCTCTCCTCTACCGTAGGTCTGGCTGGGGAGGATAGGAATCGAGATTGTGTAGTCCGGAATACGCAGGCATTCCTGTTCCGTTCCTGTTTCGTTGTCCTGGAAGTTTGATGTTGAAATGCTTGTCTGTGAGTTGAGACTGATCGCGGCAATGTCTTGGTAGAGCTCGGGCTGGACGCAGCGTAACCCGGAAAAGGACATTCAAACCGTAGACGAGGCAATGTGCGCCGCTTAGGACCTGTGCTATCGATCGGGCTTTCTGGAGAAGCTCGACCGGAAGAAGGAATGCCGCGAGGCATCCCCAGGTCTAAGCAAACCACCCAATCAGTTGGAACGCTTGGCTTGTCATGGCGATCTATTGGTCTGCTCCCGAGTGGTAGTTCCATGACGAGCACGGGAAGGGTTCAATATCTGGAACATGTGGCGTCAGCCTATCCCTTGGGGGCCAAGGATAACGTCTAATGGGCAGGCGGGAGGAGGTTCCAACAAGCTCAACGAACAAGGCACACCCACACGGATCTGGTTGCGGAGAGTTCAGCCCTGTAATATCTGCAGACTGCGTGGTTTCACTCCCTATTGGCCGTAGTTCGATGCTGTCGTGCCGGGATCCCGCAAGACTGGTACTCCTCTGCGTATTGAGTCGTGCCCATCTCGAGCGGAATGCTTGGAACTTCTGCTCAAGCAAGTGGTCTAAGGAACCTAAAATGGACGACATATCAACTCCGAATTGCTTACGGCCGAAGCCAACACCATCAGGCCTGTTTAATCCTTCTCTTCCGTGTGGTGTCGTGATGAAGGAGCGTGGCGCAGCTGCGAACTATGCGAGCTCCTCGTCCATCCAGGGTTGTGACTCCGCTCACGAGAGAGCATAGGATTGGGAGATGTGATAACTCCATCGCGGCCCCTCTTGTGTCACATAACAGGGATCTATCTTCTTGTCCAGCTTCCTTCTTTAGATCGCATAATTTATTCCATGTTGCGAATTGTATCCACCACCTCTAGTTGGAGCTGGCGTAGTCCTCGAACCCCTCTTCCCCCCATCTTTCCATTGTTGCATTTGGTGTGTTGGGGGTTGAGCAATCGGGACAGGGGGGTCGCGTAAGATGTTTGCTACAAAAAGGCCTGACAGGGATCGGATATCTAGGGCCGAGGAGGGTGCATTATGCGGTTGGTTCTGTTGGTTTTTTATATCTATTGCTGGCGAGAAAGCACGCCGCCGCTACCTTTGCTGTCGCAATGATGTCGACTGTCTGGAATGTGATGGGAGGATCCCGTATTGAGTGTCACATGGATCTGGGGTAGATCCCCTCTAAATGTAGTGGTGGCGTCGGGGACTCTCGGCCAAACTGGGCAAACAAAGGAGGACGGCTTCGTCTGTGGGGCCAGAGCCGGTGTAGAGGGATCTCGAGTAGAGATGGCGAGCCGTTCAATGTAAAAGTCGGCGGTTATATGCTGTGTATCACCACCGTTGCATCTTAGCAACGCCGTACAAGTATTCGTAGGATGGTCGAGTGCTTTGCCCTAATCTCGACTGATCGAAACGCGGACGAGGGGACGGATGAAAAGTATATAACCCCGAGTCCTCGGCGGCCAAGGCAGCCCTAGATTGTCATTTCAAGTCAACCTTTACTCGCAAGAACTCAAGTCAAGCCATCAAATCCAACTAAAGCACTTACCTTGCCTTTACTGAGTTGAGTAGCCCAACCCCCGCCCCAATATAGAGATCACCTGCTAATACTTGTCAATGCAGCACACAACAATCTCTTTCCACCCATCCACCATGCGTACCTCAGTCATTGCCATCCTCATCGGCATCCTGGCCACACAGGTCATCGCTAGCCCATTGGCCAACCAGATCGAATCTGCCGGCCGAAGCGGCTACAATAAGCGACAGGACTTTGAAGCTCAAGGTCGAGGCGGATACGATACAACTGGGCTTGGTAAATAGTGGCTTGCTGATATTCATCACAATCCCCCATCTGAGTCCTCCATGGGAAGGGTGGCGGCATAGAAGTGCTTTCATTTTAGCTTCCCACATGTAGCTTTGTCGGGAAGGGAGGAAATTGCAACCGGCCAGTGGTTGTGAGGTCGAGATTTTCCGGTATGCCTTCGAGATTCAACTCCGAAGGTTTTGGTTGGCGGGCAGAGTGGTTCAATTGTTCATTGGTTATAGAGTTTTCATACTTATAGTAGCTCGGATGGGATTCAAGAATCATCCAGGCATATCCTAAAGTATGTTAGCCTAACTACTTTCGTTACGACTGCGTCTGGATTGCATTCAACATTCTGATAGTCTGGGACACTCGCACGAGACACTGCTTAAGCTCTTCACTTTCGTTTCTCTTTCCATTTCCACAAGTAACTCAGTGATGGGGGTTCGATGAAGACTGACCATTTCTACTCTCCCTCAACGCGAGTTGGGGAATCGGACATTGGCGCTCTCAGATTCCCGACAACGAGGCTAGTCTGACCCCGAAGCTCTCTCGAGTCACTTGTCAACCATTTCGCGGGGAACTGGTGCCACAGTCGATTTTTGATCGAACCTTCGGTCTGGATATTTGATTACCTGGTTAGCCCCTTGATGGTGTCGATTCGCCCTCTCTATTCCTTCTTTGACCATAGATTCGGACATTTGCTTTCCCCTCAAAGGAACTTGGAGTTTGATCTTCCAAGGAATATGCCAGTCTTTCTAAGTGCCTTTAAATAACCTTAGAAAAATTAAGCGGAAATTGGTGCTTGTAAAAGTTGGGTAGGTAGATATAATGATTTGATATTGCTTTGTGCTTAGTCGTTGAATCTGTGCTTGTTAGGGTTACGGTTGGGTAGTTACTCTGAACGCTATGTGTAGAGGTAATACATCCATCAGGTTCCACATCAATAACTAGCAGAGAGAATTAATAAGTTAGCATTAAGGACTAGGCAGGGCTTCCTCCTTAGGCTCTTGATTTATTGACAGGAGAGAAAGACACCTTCGATGGACTTCTTCTTTGGACAGTTTTCGAAGGCTCCGTCCTGCTTTGATGGGAAAAGGGCAAAAAGAGATCTAGGAAAAAGGGTATTCTCAATGTCGGAAACAATCATCGACTCTCCATGGCACCGCACCGCACCGCACATTGATTGTGACTGAGTTTCGTCAAGTGACCTCGAGAGTTAAAGCAACGGTCGGGGTGAACGATAAGTGAACACCGATTCTCCCCTGACTTTCATCGGACAGAAAGGTAGAAGCTAACTGCCAACCATCCACACCAGGAACGGGCTCTTGAGTTGCTCTGTGTGATCCGCAAACATCGACGGCTGACCGAAAGTGCTCAGGCAGATCTGAGAGCTCTAACTTACATAGGCAGGAAGCGTCAGAGGCTGTTCCAGATACTTTGCAATCTGTCCCGACCTAGAATTTCAAAGCGACTAGCTACCCGACCCAAGAATCGCCACAGAACATCGAAGGCCGGGATGGCTCGTCCAAGATCCTTGCTATCCGAACCCGAGAACCGTGCCTCTGGGCCAAAGTACGAAGTAGATACAACCGATATTTCTTTGGCTGCCTGCTACCATGCTCGCTGGGTAGGACTTTCAAAATCGCCTCGAGCCTACAACAAGCCCCTCAATGATATGGTCCTTATTCTTGCATCGAAGGGCCGTAAGATAGCGGATACAAACTCCACTCAGTTCCCGACAGCGAGATATGAAGATTTAGCCGTGCACCAGAAGTTAACCCGCCCTTTCATTGGCAGAGACTTCCACCCCTCCATGTCCTTCTCTGAACTATCAGTTGGAGACTGGTGTTTAAACTTTGCTTGTACGCTATATATTATTTTGTTGTGGCGTGAAGGACGCGAATCCACTCGGAAACAAAACCGATCTGGTCGGACAACACTCTCTGCCGGATCTACATGCAGACGGCACTGACCTACCGCCCGAGAGCCCCCGTTCTGGTACTGGAATAGGATACCCCGGCAAAAGCCGGTACTCTGATCATAAAAGACGAGAGTCCACGAAACACCGTCTAGAGGGGCCCATGAGAAGTAGGCATCATCGTTGATCGGGCTAAGACCGGGATGTTCGACGGGAAATCGCTTAGGGCCCTGAGCCGAGGGCGGTCGAGGGATAGCACCGAAGAAGTGGACTGGGAAGTCCTCCCTTGGTTCGCCATAAATCATTGTGATGGGGGTGGACGAAGCTAAGCACCGGTCCTTTAGGGTGCCATCACGTTGCTGCCCGATAATCATGTCGCCCGCGCGCTCTGTCCTAACAAGGGCGCTCAAGGCGCGGCCCTGCAATGCTTCTCGGATACCAAGAACGAGGACACGATCGTTCTTTGATATGGGTAAATAAACCCAGACGATGAACCGCCCAAGTCGATTGGAAAAACTCCGCTTGAAGGTGTCCATTGCGCACGATTCACCCGAGACGTGGACATGAATCCCAAATAGCCGGCCTCCGGAGAAGAAAAAGGTCATACCTTTTATCTTGTCCATTTCAACGGCATAGAAAGCCCGACATGAAGAAAGGTCTGCCGCTGCCGGGTACGCTGGACATGAATCCAGGATCGGCGGGGTGGGAGTGTTCCAGATTGGGAGCGTCTGGAGCTCCCCGGGTAACAGGAGACGCAGCCGTCCGTCCTGGAAAATGAAAAGCATTACTAGTGTTACAGATCGAAAACAAGACAAATATCGGAGGACATAAACAAGACACATATCAGAGGACATACCTTGATATGGGCCACCACTTTGGAAATAGACGCTTCATCTTGGACAATAAAGGCGGAGTGACTGGTACATTCTCCTGCATATGGGGGCCGTTCAGGGAGACGTTCAACTTTCCTGATGCCAGCAGAGTCTAGGGTTAGTCTCAGCGTCAGGAGCAGGGATTGGGACTCCGTGACGCGTTCGAGTTTCCCACTGCGCTCCCATGAGAGAACCTCTCTTAGAGGAACCCTAAGGAGAGGTTCAGGATCCATAGTTGACACATAGGCAGCTGCTTGAAATACCGGGATGCATCTCCAGAGCAACGAGTGTTTTGAGTAGTGCCGAATCATCTCAAGCAGCTCTGACGGTAGTGCGCACATGAGCGGCAATCCGCAGAGATGGAGTACAGTCTCCAATATGTCCCTGTCCGCGATCGGGGGCGAAAAGTGGACAGGGCGCGCTCCACGCCAAGGACTCCGCCATGCGGCCAAGATCCAGAGGCGACTCAACGCATCCCAAGCACTGATTGAGCATCGTTGCTTGAAGATCTCGAAGCAATCAAAATGGACCGGAGCAAACTCGGGTGAAGCGGGACATCTCCTGCATTTAGGGTGGCGACACAATAAGCGACCATCAACCATTGTGATGGTATGACCTGGTTGGGGGAAAGGGAAGGGTCGAGTGCAACCTCCGTAAGATGTTGAATCACGGTTTCCGGAGACTGTGAGTGCGGATTAGCATCTCTTCCCTAGGAGCGAGGCAAACGACAAAGAAGGTAAAGGATTGCGACTACGGTGACTCGGGGCGAGGCCGAGGGACTCTGGGGCTTAGGGAGACTGGGAAGTGAGCTCACGTACGTGCTACAACCCGTTCATGCCTGAATATCAAATCTGCACAAAGGCCACAGCGTGGGTGAAGTCCAAGATGTTGGCCATCTTCATGGTCATCGGTGTCTACAGTTGTGCTCGCCATTCAGCCGTTTTGAATTTGAAAATCTGGATCCCGGCCGAGGTCTCGTAGAGCGAATAGTTTACAAAATTCGAGCCGAGAAAGGATGCTACGCTTCAAGGGCATCGCATTCACTTCCTCTAATGGAGACTAACGATCAATTGCAGATGTGAGGAGCGGGTTAGTGCTTTCACCTGCCACGGGAGGACGTGCATGAGCGACATGCCAGACGCAGAAACCTGCCAGATGCTGCTTGTCACGGCGAGAGGGGTAAGAAGACGTCACTGGCTAGGCAACCAGCGCCAATGGCGAATTAAACGAGACAGGCCATCTCCTCTTCCTAAGGCTGCCTTTTCACGCATGAACCCGGCGTCGTCTGAACGACGCTCTAGCTGAAATTGCTGTTGATAATCTGCTCATTAGCTAATCTCCCAGAAGAGGTAAAATCGAGGACATGGTTGAAGCTTCAAGTTGGTACGTCTCAAGATTCTGGCCAGGGTATCTGTTCACCCTTTCGTTGAAGTAAACCTTGGCCAATGATGGGCTGCCGAACAATCGACACTGTTGTGTCAACTAAGGACGATCCGTAGGTTAGGAGTTCTAAAGAGAGGAGGCGTTGACTTGGTGGATATAGAAGACGGAGAGATTGTAGCAGGTGAGGATACTGGGGAACACTAGTTCATCTGATCTTGTCCAGTTGTGGGCGTGGTTTCACCTCATGCAAAATTCCACTACACCCGGCCTCTAAGTTACCAAGATGATAAAGCGTAGCAGGAGATCCACGTCCCAATAGGAGACGGCATCTTATAATATATGTAACCCGTCTCAGGGCGAGAAATTATATCATTCCCGCCGAGCAATGCTCATCTTGACCGTGATCATCGATATTGTAGCCTAGCCTAGCCGGGCAGGAATATCTCGAGCTTTAACTCACGTCTTGGCTTCAGGCTCAGCTTCCGCTCTAGCCCGATCAAGTCCCCACACGGCTTCGACTTAACTAGATCTGGCATAAGCTAACTCTATATCAGGGAAGGCACTAATAATGGCAGTTTCGCAATACCTAGCCCTCTCCGCTTTTGACGCGTCTCCATCACAACATCCAGTATGGAATCGTAACACCAGTAACCTTTTCAACCAATACCGCAGCTCTTCAAGGCCATTCCAGGGCATACAGAATGCCAACTTCAGATCAACATGAGAGTGGCTCACAATCATGCTTAGACTTCCTCCGCTCTTCTAATTCGTCTTTGTCTCCACTGACGACCCCAATGGCGTAATGCCAAAACGGCAAGGATACACCCAGCAGCGTCCAGGAGCCCAAGGAAAGTGAATAACCAGCCATAGCCTAAAGTGGTAGCTAGGGGTTCAAGGCCCGCCACTACAGTCGCGGCGAGGGTACACCGGACAATGTTGTTAGCGGCTGCAGCGGTGCCCGTGGCATTCGGGAATATATCGACAATCAGCGCGCTGTAGGTCTGGTGAAGGACAGTGCATTTACATCCTAAGTAGCCTTGGAAAAAAAGAACAGCGGCAGGATGAAGGTGGCTTTCCACCACCCATCCATACGCCACGGCGAAACACATGGAGCCTAGAATGATCCTTATGGATCCTCTAGATCTGGCATTTTCGATTGCGAACTGCTCGATATCATCGCCTCGAACTCGGTCCACCGTTATACCTGCCTTGTTGGCGATATGGCGGTAGTTTAGATCCATTAATTTGCTAGCAATCCATCCGCCTAGGATGATGCCGACACCACCGGAGAGGAAGCAGAGGCCGACATAAAGCGGGTTAAACTCATACAATATCGAAAATACTGGCGTGATTGAGGTTTGAACGCAGAACCATAGGGCATAAGGGCTGCCAGCTAGCCATAGAATGAGAAATGCGTCAGGGTAGGCGAGAATTCGGAGGGAGGGGAGGGGGTTAGGGATAATCATCCTCCCTTTTCCCGTCTTTCCAGTGTTCACCATTGGCCCTTGGCTCGTCGCCGATTGTACTGCGGTCCCTTTGACTTTGCTGCTTTCCCCAGGATTTGGCCTCCTCTCGCTTTTCACGTTGCCACGTAGGATCCTTACTACTCGGTTATCGGTCGTCTGTTTCCACCAAGTCTTCCAGATTCCCTTAGCCGGCACTGCTCCATTGCCAACGACGGATCGTCCGGTTTCCGGCATCGTCCAGCCAATCAAGAGAACAGCCGAGGCCCCAAAGATCAGCAGAGCTCGGAAGCACCAACGAGGGTCGCCGGATGCGAGAACAGTTCCGCCACCGATTATGGGTCCAATGCAAGGCCCGATATTCGTTGCCGTGAGCATGGCGGCGAGGAATCGACCGCGCTCGGAATGGACAGTTACATCAGCGACAACGGCGTATCCAAGTGACATAACGGCTGATCCTCCAACGCTCTGCATGGCCCTCAGGAACAAAAGTGCGGGATAGTTTTTGTCAACTATTGAAAGACCCAGAGATGCTACCGTGTAAACTGTGAATGTTGCTAGATAGACGGGCCGCCGGCCAAGGGAGTCGGACAGGGGGCACCAGAAAGATGGGGCGATGCCTTGAAAGATGAAGAAGAGGGTAATGGTGAGATTTATCGCCTGTAGTGATATATCGTATCTCTCAGCGAGAAGATTGAGCAGAGGAAAATAGATGTTCGCCGTCAACGAAGAGGCCAGCGCCAGGTAGCCCAAAAGGCAGCCAAGAAGCTGTCGTTCACGGACAGCCCAGACTGTGTAGGGCCCTAACTCTAGATTTGACCCTCCATTGGATGACGGAGTAATGTTTGCAGCGATTTTGTCCTCCGCAGCCATAATGACGCCCAGAGGTGTGGTAAAGATTCAGTTAATGGATGGCGAACCTCTTCGATTATGGTTGGCAGGTGGCGTTTGGAAATCACGATGGAGCTCGTACGAACAAGTAATTCGGCTCCAGAGCGAGGTGCCATACTTGAGGCCCTCCCAGACCTGTGGGACTCCTGCGGCGGATCAGTGAGGACCGACTTCGGGAACAAAGTACACTCCGCTCCCTTGAAGTCTCCCACGGCGATGCACGATAGAGCCAATAGAAGCATGGGTACTTCGAACCCGGTGGCTTATCTTCTGCTGTGTAGCCGTGATTCAGCATGCCACTTCTTTGTGCCAGAGTGGGCAGTAGGCTTGGTGTGGGGAAGGAAAGCAAGGGAGAGGGGAAAAGGGAGAAGGGGAGAGCGGTGTGCGTCCATGGCCAGGCCAGGCCCTCTCAAGTCCCCAGAGTCTTTGTGATGCGAAATATGCAAATTACAGTATATAATACGTGGGCTTTTGTACATGGCCTTGACTAGGTCCCTTAGGGAATTTGATTCTAAATGGAGGCTACTTACTTAACATCAATGGCTTTAAGATGACCTTACATTTTGCGACGCTAAACACATTCTCCCCCTGGCCGTGTTCAAGGAATATTCTAAGATTCCAACTCAACGATCGGTACCTTGTTGATCTTCGTCTCCCTGGTGTGATAGAACCATTGTGTTCCTATTTACGTTTAGTACGAGAAACTTCGTCTAATGAACAGCCTCTCTTGTAAAGAAGAAACATTGATGAATGGTTGGGATGGGCAAGGTCTCGGAAGAGGCCATGATATTGATCAAGCCATGAACAATGGCCGCCAGGATAACGTAGAATACCAAGAAAAGCCAACATTGAACAGTTCCGAATGGTTGACTGCGTCGTTCGGCAACATTTCAAGTTAATTGTTGGTCTGCTCCCCGACTAAGTCTTTGGCAAGTCCCTTCCCTGCTCGTAGCCTTCATACCCAAGAAGGTACTTGTTCAAGAGATCTCTCATCGTCTCCATGACGCTAATGTAGCAACTCAAGGTCTTCATGTTGCCAAGTAGTGTCCTTACTACTCGGTTATCGGCCGTCTGTCTCCACCAAGTCTTCCAAGTCCCGTTGGCAAGTCCCCTTTCCAGCTCGTAGCCTTCGTACCCAAGAGGGTACTTCTTCAGGAGGTCTCTCATCGTGTCCATGACACTAAAATAACAATGTTAGATACTATCAAGTTTTTTTCTCTCTACAAGATATAAAGGAAAGTACTGACATTGCTCGATATCTGAGATTCCCTGGATACAACGAGGAGGCATGAAGGTCAAATCGCCTGCCTCGAATTAGCTAGCTGGTGTTTCAAGGATACATAGGTACTTGCTTACAATCTATATAAAGCACCGCGATCCTGGAAGTCCTCGACAGGCTCGGCCGTTGGGAAATGCTTGAGGTACTCAGAAATATAAGCACGGGTCATCTTGTGGCGTGGTGCCCACCAAGGCCCCATTTCGTCTGCACACAAGCATGTTAATACTGATCTGCTTCGAATCGGATCTGGCCCTGGGGTGGAGATACATACACTCATTGTGAGCATACAGAGGTGTAGCATCAAATATCATCGGCTGCCCGGTATTGACATCGACGGAGGCATTTCCATCCCAGAGATCACCATGAACGAGTGATGGGGTCAGTGTGCGCCCTTCACTCTGTAGTGGTCGCAACAGTCGAGGAATAACCTCGGTCAGGAGGCCTTCGCGAAGGCGCCTCATCTCTTCGTCCTCTCCTTGCGTTTCTTCTTCCATGTCGAAGATTGCTTCTAGACCCTTTGAAAAGGTTTCTTCCCAGTTTTTGCTGACGGGGAAGAATTGCGGGTTCCGCCCCCCGTAGGTCGTCTGAGGAAACCCAAATTCGCCAGTCTTGGAAGCGCCTCGTTTGTGCAGCTCAGCCACGAGCTTCGGGAAGTCCGACACGCTGGGTATACCCTCTGACATTTCGCAGTACCTGCAGATGAAGAAGTAGGTATCAGACTTCTCCTTGTAGGACCCCCAAGCAAGAGGTTCGGCAACCATCTCGGGCATAATGCCATACAAGACTTTCATGGCGTCAAACTCGGAAGAAACCATATTCTTCCCATGTTCAAACTGATGGACCTGTATAATATTTCGTGAGCCAAGGTTCCGGACGCTTGGCATGAATGCTCTACTCTACCTTGATGAAGAAGGGCGTTTCATTGCCATCAGCATCCGTGGCATCGATCTTCGCGGTACGCGCCCAGTATGACGCGCCACTTGGGTGTATCCCATGAAACTGGGTTCCTCGGGGTAACTCTGTCGACCAAAAAAAAAGGCTCAAAATCAGCGGGACTGAAATGGGGCTTGCAACGAGGTAAAGCGAGTAGCGTAGCTGCCTCACTTACTTTCGCGAACACCTTCGTCAACATATTGAATAAGGCACATGGGCACGGGGATTTCCTGGTCCCATACAGACTTGTCTGTCATATTGAGTGTTTTTATTTTATTTTTTATTTTATTTCATTTTATTGTATTTTTTTCATCAACACCTAGGTTTCTGAGCAGAGATAAAATGTGTGAAGTGAAATTGAGCGACGACATGCAACAAGACTCGGAGGAACCTGCACCCTTCGAGTTCTGAGGCAATGTGGCTCGGGACATTGTCTTATTAGTGGTCTCGACTCTCGGGGAGACCTACCATAACCCCCCATCTAGCCTAACCAGGGAGTCGAAAGTTTGGGGCGGTCGGTTGCGCACAAGGTGCATGATGCATGATGTACGAGCTTCGGGCAGCAATCACATCACTCCCACTGGCTAGATAATATCAACCCCGCTGCGGTGTGAGGCGATTGGACTCCTGAAGTACCAGACTGCCAGGCGTCGTAAATGTCGAGGCCTCAGTGCTGCGTAATTCGTCCTACTTGGCGACCAGTACGAAGATCCCAGCGTGGTAGCTAACCGGGTCTGGACCGTCCGAGCCGACACAGCATGAAGACACTGCATATTGCTACGAAGCCGCTGTGCTGAGGGTGTGTGCTGTGTCGGCTGTCAACCCGGCACGGCTGGTTTATCCTCTCTCACATAAACAAGCAATTCTCGATGTGCTTCCGATCGCCGAGTGATTGATGCGCGACTCGCGACTTTGCAAACTATTCATTTTATTGTCCATGATACGAGGAAAGGCGCCCTCATGCCTACAACGTACAACATATGAGCTATGGATCTTACCGGGCTGCCGCAAGGTGTAAGCACGGCGAGTTCGGCAAGGTCATTCCTTTCCCGGGCCGTTGCCAGGCGCGGAGATGGGAAGCATGAGGATGCGAAAGGCCCCTTGGGCCTCACCACGCTCTATGAGCCCATCAGAGACGATACGACCGCCTGTGCTGACGTGATTTTTGTTCATGGCCTCAACGGGGGCTCGCAAAGCACTTGGAGCAAAGGAAACAATGCTGCTCTGTTTTGGCCAAAGGAGTGGCTTCCGACGGACGATGCTTTCCGAGATGTCAGAATCCACACATTCGGGTACCCTGCGCTGGTAAAAAATCAGTTTACTCTCATCCATGATTTCGCCCGATCGCTCCTGGCCGCTATCCAAGACTCGCCCGTTATAAACAAGGATACAACAGTAGGTGCTGTAGAAGGTCCCGGTCCGGTGAAATGAATTCTAACGCTTATGCTCGCTTTTTCCTGATAGCCACGGCTGATATTCGTCGCCCACAGCATGGGCGGCCTTGTCGTCAAGAAGGCCTACATCATCGGCCATAACGAGAGCGAATTTCGATCAGTGGTCGACAGGGTCTGCTCCATTATTTTTCTGGCTACGCCTCACCAAGGCGTTGCCATAGCTGAGACGCTGGCTACCATTCTCGCGTTGGTGTCCGGCTCACGTCCGTCTGCCTCCGACCTCATTCCCGCATCGGGTATGGTCCAAGAAATCAATGACACATTTCCTCGACTCTCCAGTCATTTAACACTTCAGTCTTTTTACGAAACAGTGCCCACGGGCATCGGATCCAAGCGACAGCTCGTCGTTGATAAGGCTAGCGCCGTAATGAACCTGGACAATGAGCGGAAGACCTTGCTCCCCGCCGACCATCGCCATGTCGCCATGTATGATTCGCAAAAGAACCCTTCTTACCTCGCGGTCAGGAACGCCCTAGCTGAAATTATATCTTGCCAACGAGACCAGTCGAGAGCTCATAGGAAAAGCATAGCCCAAGAAGAGCAGGCCGCCCTTACCCGTTTCCTGGGTATCTCAGGGGCGCCTGAGGACGACCTCATGATGCACCGGGGTCTTTCAGGGTCATGTGAATGGATCTCGAGTAAAGAGTATTTCAAAGCTTGGGTGAAATCGTCTGGATCGAAATTCCTTTGGCTGCGTGGTCGCCCAGGCGCGGGGAAGAGCGCATTGTCTGCCCACGTCGTTCGCGAACTCCGCAGCAAGGGTTTGGACTGCTGCTTCTATTTCTTCAAAAAGGGAGACAAGACGAAGTCAACCGTTAATGTTTTTTTAAGATCTATTGCGCGACAAATGGCAGCCATTCATCCGGCCATAAGAGCCAAGGTGACGGATCTCATGGCTGAAGCGCAAGACGTGGCCATTGATAAAATCGATTCCAATCCGATATGGAGAAACGTATACGTCCCAATTCTCACAATCCCACTTGCGAAGCCACAATTTTGGGTCATTGATGCTATGGACGAATGCAATGGAAGCCCGGAAACGATGACGTTCCTGGCCAAAGCTCAGGAGATGTGGCCAATTTCCATTTTCATCACCTCTAGGGATCCGGTTGAGGCACACTTGGGCGGCTCGTACTCTCCGGTTGGTATCCAAAGCCAAGAGATATCTGAAGAAGATACCAAGCGGGATATAGCGCTCTTCCTAAAATCGACCATGGAATGCGATTCCTCCTTTTCGTTGCCGCATGGGACGACTCGCGAAGCCATGGCTACACGCATCGTGGAGAATTCTGGGGGTTGTTTCCTCTGGGCATCTCTGATATGCTCCGAGTTATGCCAGGTGCTCAGCGAGAAAGAGGTCGAAGAAGTTCTAGCGAGCGTACCATCCGATATGAATGACTTGTACTCCCGGGTGCTATTGGACATGAGCAAAGCTAGATATGGCAAAAACGTTGCCAAAGCCCTACTCAAGTGGACAACGTATACCTTCCGACCCCTCGGCACCTTCGAGATACAGGAGGCAATCAAAATGGATATTGACGATAGGATAAACGATGTTAAAACAGCTATATCGAAGTGCTGTGGGAATCTTATCTCCGTCGATGCAAATGACAGAGTCAGGCTTATCCATGCCACTGCCAGAGAGTTCTTGACGACTAAAGGTCGGCTAGAATCCGAGTTCATCACGCCAAAGCATGAGGCCCATCGTGAACTAGCCTTGGCCTGTCTGAAGTGTCTTGGGCAGACAAACAAGACTCCATCATCCGAGCGGAGGAAGAGTAGTATCAACCCTCGAAATGCGCAAGGTGGAGCTGCAAGTTCTCCGCGATCCACCTTCAATCAGTACGCTTCAGAATACCTCTTCCAGCATCTCAACCAGGTGCATTCGGATGATGATGAAGTCTGGCTCAAACTCTCCCAGTTCCTTGCGAGTCCAAGTCTTCTTCGGTGGATCGAATATACCGCGACTCACGGTGATCTTGCCATCATCTATCACGCTGGAAGAATCATTAACTCCATGCTGAATCGTCGAGTACAACAACAATCACCACCCGCCTCACTGGGCTGGGGGGACAAGAGGTTGGCCATGTTAGATAAATGGGGGGACGACCTTATCCATTTAGTCACCAAGTTTTCACATCGCTTGAGAAAGCATCCAGTCTCCATCCACCTAATCCCGCCCTTCTGCCCCCCGGGATCGGCTCTCAGGCAGCAACATGCAACAAATAGGGGGCTCGCTGTCCAAGGACTGTCCGCGAAAGGTTGGGACGACTGCTTGACAACAATTACCTTCCCGGAAGGCACAAAACTCAACGCCATAGCCGCCGGGTCGGGATTCTTCGCAATCGGCATGATGAATCGCGAAGGTACCGTGGTTGTGTATGACGACTCCATATTTCAGGAAGTACAATCGATCACTCACGGTGAGCCCGTATGGCGCTTAGCATTCTCCGAAAGCGGAGAGTTCCTCGCGTCCGCGGGGGCAAAGAGAGTCCGCATCTGGTCTTCCGCGAGGGGAACCGAGTCTGCGAGCTTCAAGATACCGGCTTTGTGCATCGCCTTGGAGTTTGAGGATGACTCCACTCTACGCCTTGCAACTAGGCAGAATCAACTGATAGAGTGGGATGTAAACGAGGGCTGTTTACGTGGGGAAGAGCCGATATCCTGGACACCGGATCTCGAAGAAACTATGCAATTCCGGACTCCAACACTTGCCGCCCTGAATTCGGCGACAGGTTTGCTCTCGGTCATCTACAGAGGAGAGAATATCGTGTTGTGGGACTACAACGAAGACCGAATCTACGATATCTATGAGAAGGACACCGGATCCATCAATGAGCATGGCACTCACAAGCTCGCTCAAGGTGCAACCACTGTCCGAGCCGTCTCTTTCAGCCGTTTGCCCGACACCAACTTGCTTGCCGCAACCTACGCTGATGGGGATCTTGTTTTATATAACACGTCAAGTGGGGCTTTCATGGAGGTAGTCGAGGGCGCAAATACCATGGTGCTCGCGTCGTCACCCGACGCCCGGACTCTTGCTGGCGCTGATTCCTGGGGCAACCTCACCCTCTTTGAGTTCGCAACCCTGAAACCCCTGTATCGGGTCCAGTTTGACACACCAATACTTCCCTTGGATCTCACCTTCACATCAGACAGTAGAAGATTTATCGAAATCCGCGGCGAGCAGTGCAGGGTCTGGGAGCCCTCAGTGCTTCTTCGGTCGGATTGCACAGCCGAGGAACTGAGTGATACTGCCTCCGCCTCTACCGGGCCCCAAGAAGTTGCCTTCAGCACCACCACTACCTTCAATATTTCCGCCATCACTTGTTCGACGAAGGCTAACGCTGTTTTCGTTGGCATGGAAGATGGTGGTGTCCACGTTCACGATATTTCAGCCAGACCCGACTCTCACGAGCTATTCATCCAGACAAGGGGCTCCCCAATTGATGTTTTGTCCTTCGACGATGATTCATCAATACTCGCATGTGGCGACCTCTCCTGTCGAGTCACTGCGAGGAAGGTGCTCAAACACCAAGTCCGCAAACGCCAAGCATTCACCCAGCAGGCTTCGTGGGATGTTTCAGAGGATCTGCTGATCGATACTCGTTCCGCCACTCAAGGCTTTGTAAAACAAACCCTGGTATCTGGCAAACATCAGCGACTTCTGATTTCCACAGCCACATCCGACACTCTCTGGCCGATGCCGGACAAAGGAGAAGGAGTATGGGTTGCTCGAATCGACGGCGGCCATAAGAGTCCTCGATGGCAGGTGCATCCAGCCAGAGGGGATCAACTTCTTCGCGTTGACGAGACTGGGCTTAGTGTCTTCAGTTGGGATAGCTTGAAACTCACTCATGTGTCTCGGATGCCATTTTCCGGCGATTTGAAGAGGATGGTCCCGATCATCGGCTCTCCTTTCTTTGTAACTGTTGGTGAAGAGTCAGCGATCCAAGTTTGGGATTCGAAGATGGTTGAAAGTAACCCTGGCGTAGTACTGCCAGTACATGAGCTGGATGGATTAGCCTCCAACATCAAACTAGTCATCGGTGCTTTTGGGACTCGACTAGTGGTTTACACAGCAGACTTCTGGATTGCGTCGGTGGGTTTGGACAGCTCAAGCTCCTTAGGAAGCACCATAGTCCGGTATTTTTTCGTCCCAACTGATTGGGTGACATTTATTCGGAAATCTATTATTGGACTCGGTCGCTTAGGGGAGGTGCTGTTCGCGAAGCAGTCCGAATTAGCTGTCATCAAGCGTGGATTGGAAGTCACTGAGACAGGCGAGCGATTCAACGCACACAGAGGGAGTACTCAGTCGATACGCAACTTGGTGGAAAGAGGGTGGTCATCAGCTTCAGCGGGTGGGAGTGCACGATCCCGAAGCACGCTGGTGGGATGAGGCGCCAAGAGCCCGGATTCTGTTAATGAATGGATATATATACATCTAAACCTATCGACCCCCGGCCCATTGCTTCAATATCTGCTTGATACCCCTATGTTGGGGAAATCCCCAGGGTCAAGTAGCAAACTCATGTACTTCGTATATTGGTCCACCAAGTGTAGCAGGATGCTTCGGAAATTCATGTGGAACGGAGCTGCCGAAAATTTATGTTGTCTAGAGCTGACACTTCACTAATCGTCACTATTAATTTAACTCCATCACCATTTCCCACTTTCCTACAACACTCCCTTATTTAAGAAAGTAGAATTACTAATATAATTACATTCTCTTTAAAGATACCCCTTCCTTTCCTACTTCTCTTTTTCTATCTTATACTATTAGACCTTATTTTTTTTTCTTTTAATCTCTAATAATACCTAGTAATATAAGTCTCTATATAACTTATTATTTATAGTATCTATTTCTCTTAATATATCTAATAATTAACTACTTAAATAGCTTTTTATTTTAAACTTTAATCCTATTAATAATTTCTTACCTACTTAGAATTTTATACTTCTACTTTAAGGGGATAGTATATATATTAATAGCTTTAATAAACTAGTAAGTAATACTATTATCTTACTTTTTAAATTAACTAACTTTTTAATAGTAATATATAATATATTTATTAAAGTAGAATTAGTCTACTTTATTATATAAGTTAATAAGCTATTATTATATATTATAGATTAAAGTAGTTATACTATATAATAGTATTAAGAAAGTATTATTAACTAGTTAATATAGTATAGTATCTTATATTACTTTATAGTAGAATAATATAGAATTATTTTTATCTAATAGTAGTAAGTTAATATATAGATATACTATATTAAGACTTAGTAGTTTAATCTCTTCCTTTCTTTAAAGTAATAATTTTATATTAATAAAGTTATAAGTTATATAATATTTTAAAATATAACTTTATTTTAAATCTATTTAGGAGAAAATAGTATATATATTAATAGTAGAAATATATATAAATTTACTTTTAATTATAAATCTTAAAAAAGCTAACTTTTAATATATTAGTAGTTATATAATATAAATCTCTAACTTAAAAATCTTATTATCTTTACTACCTTCTCTTTATTATTAGTAGCTATTTTAATTTACTTAGAGGAGAGGAAATAATAATAGATAAAATACTAGAGCTATAGTCTAAACTTATTATATAGTAAAGTATAAAATACTATTAGTTATAAAAGTAATATATAATATCTTAGGAATCTATTTATCTTTACTTAATTAATTATAAACTTTTATTTATATCTTAAAAAAATTAAACTAAAATATATAAAAGGATTATATTATTATATAGAGATAGTATATATATTAATTTAAAAAAGTATATAAAAGATAGAAAAATATATTAAGCTTATATTTCCTATAAGCTTAGACTTAGCTATTATAAGTAATAGTAAAGTAAATAAATAATAATTATCTAAATAAGCTTTTAATATATAATATAAAACTAATTATATTTTAAACTATAAATATAAAATTAATAATTAAAAGTAGGAAGATATTAGTAAATTACTATAGTAGGGAAAAAAGTAATAGTAGAGTAGAAGAATACTTTTCTAGTATAAATATTATTTTATTTTATTATCTCCCTTATATAAGAAGGAAATATCTTTTAAATAGGGGATAGATAGATTTTTTAAAGTCCTCCTATTAAGCTTTCTTTTACTTTATATTATTTTTTTATACTTTTTATACTTATTTTATTTATTTTTTTAATTCTTTTATAATTTTTAATTTAAAAATAAGTTCTTTATCTTATCTATCTATTTTTAAAGTCCTCTCTTATTCCCTAGTAATACTAGGCTACTTATTTTAGCTTAGTAAATATCTTTAAAGTACTCCTAGTAACTACTATAAAAGTAACTTAAGACCTCTCCTTATTTAGAGGTTAACTTTTTTTCTTATTATAAAGTAGCTTTATTTCTATTAATTAATAAAATTTAATATTAAATCTAATATCCTTTATTATCTTATAAAAGGTTTTATAGTAATTTCTTATAAGAGCTTTCTATTTAACTATTTTTTTATTAGTAATTAAATAAGCTATACTATTCTATTTTATCTAGAAATCTAATTAGGATCTATTTAGGGAGCTCTTAAGCTTTATTTATAGGTTATTACTTTTACTATAATAAATAAGTTTCTTAAAGCTATTTACTAGAAATTATAAATAAAGAGAATATAGGTATACTAGCTTATAAGTAAGAGAAGAAAATAATTATAATTTTATAAACTTAATAGTATATAAATATATTTATAAAAAGAAATCTTATTAATTAACTAGATTTAAAAGTATTAAGAGATAATAAGTAATTTTAGAAGTTAAAACTAAGTATTAAAAGTAGCTTAAGAGGCCTTAACTAAGTTTATTAAAATTTTCCCTTAAAGGAAATAGAAGCTAAGTTTACTTAAATAAAAAAGCTTATCTTTAAAATAGTTAATTAATAAATTTTAATTAATAATATATAAAGAATTATAATTAGGACTTTTATTTAGCTCTTCTTATCTTAGATAGCTTTAGTAATAGAATAAGTATTAATAATAAGAGCTCTTAGATATATTATAGAAGTTATCTTTATATTAGTAGTTAAGAAGGCTATAAAAACTAATTAAGTTTTCTCTTTTAAAAAGTTTTTAAATAATTAATTAAAGATAATAATAAAGATTTTTATAAATAGCTTTAAATACTATAAATAATAATTATTATTATTTTTATTAATTTATTTTCTATTAATATATTAAAATAATATTTACTTTCTTAATATAAAAGGCTTAATATCTTATTTTATATCTTTACTTATCTTAATATTAAGTTTTAATAATATCTTTAATAATATTATTTTAATAATAAAGCTAAACTCTTTTTATTTTACTAATATAAGTTAAATTATATTACCTAATCTATTTACTATCTTTATAGTTTAAATAATAAATAATAAAAAGAAAATCTTAATATTTAATAAAACTAATAATATTTTTTTTATTAAATATTATAAAGATAATATTTTATTTACCTAAAATAATAATAAGTAAAAGTTTAGACTTTTAAAAGAAATAGTTTAAAAAGCTACTCTAACTATATAAACTACTATTTATAAAGCTATAAAAGGTTTTATATAAGAAGAAGTTAAAAAGATATTAATTTATTAATTTAAAGATAGTAACTTTAAAGCCT